>JAECUM010010180.1:0-113076 GCA_016617855.1 Megalonaias nervosa
ATATATATATATATAAACTAAGTAACAGAAAGAACTAAAACCAGCAAGTTTTATAACACTTAATTGTTTATTTGATTATCAAAGTTACACGATGAAAAGTTAATGGTAACTTACAGTATTATGAACTGAATCCAAAATATTCATAAAAGGTATATTCAGGTTCAAAAGAATGAATTTCCTTAAATGTAGTATCACAATGGCAGTGTCCAGAACACCTTTGAATAATCCACAACAAGGTTCAAGTCGAAATGAGCACTTTGCAATTCCAATGAATAATCCCAACAAATGTTTCCTCTCAAATTATCGAAACACAACAAGAAACACATTTGCTGACTGATATTAACATACGAAACAAGAATACAAAATTGCAATGAATCCAACATAGGAATGAATCCAAAAGTGGAATGAATTTGATTGCTCAGTTCTTTTCTTATATACACCTTCAAGATCTCTTACGACCATATGCCGTAATATACGCCTAGTGACAGATCTTACTACGCAATCTAATATTTCACAATATCTCTTCTAATAACCTAAGCCATCCAGTGGGAAATAATTTAATTCTTCTAAGAACTCACCTGACCCCACCAGCCAATGTAAAATTTACCCCAAATTTGTCAATAGGTTTTAGTATTAAAAACTTGACAAGATCTATTTATACAATTTGGCGATAAAGGTGATATGGCTATCCGCTACCGGGCAAATGGGCGTACCTAGTATGTCGCCTCTGATTAAAACGGGCAAGGAAATTAAAACGTAAAAAAGCAAATTTCTACAAAAAAAATCGATTGTGTGTGCCAAACAGTGCCTCTCTTTTATTATGTTTAATGTATCATGTTTTCTTATGTGATAGTTTGTGTTGATACCAAACGAAGTATTGTCATAAATCCACATAGACAAAGACGTAGGTGATATTCAGACGATGATATAAATGAAAGAGTGCAAACCATATTGCATAAGTAGTGCTTTCTATGACAGAGTACTTAAAAAACCTTCTGATACGATTTTCCTGAATTAAATAAGACAGCGTTAAATACATTCCATTAGTCTGAAGATTGTGTTTGTTCTGTTCTGTCATGGTGTGTTAGATTCAAGCAAGCTTGATTGCAGAAGATGAAAAACTTTTATAAAGTCAGAATCTTCAAATAGGAATGAAAAACATATAGGAAACATTTAGATGAATATCCTCTGGGTATGCATGCTTCAGAAATAAACATAATGGTAATAGCAATAAAAATTGCAGAGGATGATAAGAATCGATATAAATAAGTAAGACTATTCAAAGCCATACATCGAGTATGGCCGACCGAATAAATGGTAATATAATTCGTCAGCGGATATCATACTTTGATAGTTCAATACGTAAAAACATCAAGACTGGTCTTTCACATTTTGTATGATGCCACATAAGTGTGGTATTTTAAATACGACATCGGTGTGTCCATCAAGCAGGGCTAGCATGCCATCAGTGATGCTACCAAATCTGTTATTAGGTTTGGTTTCGTTTGGTGTTTAACAGACAAAGCAACACATGTAGGATATTTAGTGCCGATGCAATTTGATTAACGTGTCTTGCCTAAGGACACACCACGATGACCAAACCTGGCTGATCCGATGGCAGGATTCGAAACCACAGCCGTTTTGACACGAGTCAGACGTGGTAATCACTGAACCTTAGGCCTCCATTAATCGCCTTTTACGACAGCCCACAAGGGTGCGCGGGTGTGTGTGTGCGTTTTAAGAAATTGTACCTAGCGCTAGGGTAAGTTCCGCTTAGGACAGTCATTGGTGTCTTAGGTATTAAAAAGAGAATAAGTAGTTCTACTGACCCCAAATTTTGTGTTCCATCATTGTTGCAATGGAAATATCTTCAACTATTCACAATCCTGTATAAATGCGATCTAGTTATATTTTTCAAAGTATTTTCTAATATCTGGAATAAGCTCTTCCAGCTTTGGTGACTAGGTACAGATATAAGTATCTATTTACAAATACCAACAACGAACAAAACACATAGTTACTTCTGGCCCTTGGAACAGTCTTTCTCAGTCTTAGCAAACGTTTCCGTGATGAAGAAATTTGTATTCTATGGAGTGCAGATAGTGAAGTAATTTGTATTCTGTGGAGTGCAGATAGTGAAGTAATTCGTATTCCATGGAGTGCAGATAGTGAAGTAATTTGTATTCCATGGGGTGCAGATAGTGAAGTAATTTGTATTCCATGGAGTGCAGATAGTTAAGTAATTGTATTCTATGGAGTGTAGATAGAGACGAAATTTGTATTCCAAGGAGTGCAGATAGTGAAATAATTTATATTCCATGGAGTATAGATAAAGAAGTAATTTGTATTCCGTAGAGTGCAGGTATTAAAGTAATTTGTATTCTATGGAGTACAGATAGTGAAGTAATTTGTATTCTATGGAGTGCAGAGAGTGAAGTAATTTGTATTCCGTGGAGTGCAGATATTAAATTAATTTGTCTTCTATGGAGTGCAGATAGTGAAGTAACGTGTATTCTATGGAGTGCAGGTAGTGAATTAATTTGTATTCTAGTGAAGATAATGAAGTATTTTGTATTCTACGGAGTGTAGATAGTGAAGTAATTTGTATTCCATGGAGAGCAGATAGTGAAGTAATTTGTATTTTATGGTGTGCAGACAGTGAAGGGATTTGATTTCTATTGAGTGTAGATAGTGAAGTAATTTGTATTCCGTAGAGTGCAGATATTGAAATAATTTGTATTCTGTGGAGTGCAGATAGAGAAGTAATTTGTATTCCATGGAGTGCAGATAGTGAAGTAATTTGTATTCTGTGGAGTGCAGATAGTTTAGTAATTTGCATTCCATGGAATGAAGATAGATTCAGTTTGGAAGTATGTTCTGACCTCTCGTCCATTTCTTTCGGAATTAAGTTTCTCTGCTTGAAAACGGCCCAACTACCTTGAGTTACATTGCTTCTAAACTCGCTAAATCGATAAATCATGCATTCTTTCAAGGAGTAATAGGCTTGATACTGTTAGAAAAGATTATCTGTGGGAGGCAATTGAACATATTTATGTAGACTGTTGTACCTTTAGACCAGTTAAGACCGTTAACCAAGCCATCAAGTCTTTATTTTGAGCGATCTATTGCATTTGTAAAAACTAATTGTACGCCAGTTACGAGTCCTGTATTAAAATACATATTAACAAGTCAATGACGTTTTGATAATGCAGCAATCGCACGATCGCAAGATGCCTCATCGCTTCCGAGCTTAATTAACAGTCAAAACATCAGAAAGGGTACGTGTGCCTTTTAGGGTCGGGAGAAAGGTACTTATTATGGGTTACCGGTTTCTCCAACTCGTGCTAGCTGCTGTAATTTTTATTTGCAATCTACCTTAATTAAGTGAAGTTTAACAAGATACATGAAACATGTACATAATATGTAGCAATATAAATATATGTCATGAGTTATTAGTCTCAAGGTAGTTATGGATAATATTTTGAGAATATTCCTATATTGGTTATATATTCTTACAACAACAATTAACATTTACAAATGGGTAGGATCCGTTCCCCCAAAATTCACTAGTCCTGCATGCGAACAAAGTGACAACGTGTCACCTGCCTTCATTAGTCATCTCTTTATTACATGTAGGTGGTAAGGAGGGAAATGAACTTTGGAAGCGAAATGAACTCTGAAGAAAATTGTGTGATATCAAGTATGGGTATATTCATACTTGCATTAAACTAACATTTTCCCCGTTTTGATGTATAGTTTTCAAGACTTGAGAATAACCGTCATTGTCCAACTCGTCCAGAGTTAATTGCACTTCGCTCAGTTTACCTACGTTTCCTAGACTATGTAGAGTTTCACAGACTGTAATATTTCACCAGTTTCCTGGTGCTAGTCGCAAAAAGAAAGGAAAAATTCCGTAGTGAAGTAGCTGATATTTACGCTTCGGCAAAATAGTTAATTGAATATTCAGCAATAAATATTTTTAATTGTTTTAACATTATACTTACAATACACTTACAATGCACAACAACACAAGCAGGTAATTTTCTCTGGAGGCAATCGGAGATAAATGGTTGCCGACCCAGACTGATCCAATGGCAGGATTCGTTTCCCCAAAATTCACGAGTCCTGCATGCGAACAAAGAGCCAACATGTCTCCTGCCTTCATTAGTCATCTCTTATTACATGCAGGAGGTAAGGAGGGAAATGAACCTTGGAAGCGAAATGAACTCTGAAGAAAATTGTGTGATATAATCAGAAGCAAAACATGACCGCCCTTTGATTTCTGTGTGGGATCCTTTTCTATTTTGCATGTACATAAATAATAATAACTTAAATTAGACACGTTTAACATTTATTACTCTTTCAGCCATCATGTGGATAAAACGCATTTACGTGTAGAATAAACTATATTGTTAGTATATCACCCGTGTTAAGAAGTGTAATATCTGCATATACCAATGGGCTCTTGCAATATCTGTCTTAGAAGACAGCACTTAAAAATGTAAGAAGGCAGCCTTCAGCAACATCAAGAGGACTGTCCAATGCAAAATCAGATAGTTGCAAGAGTCATGGCTGACCAGTATGGCAGATGAATCCTATGCAGACATGAATGACAACAAAAAAAAACTTTCTTTTTGACGACAATCTACAGGCCGCATTCATCTGGAACATTTCAAATACTGAGTGATGACAGCGCCACGTCGCTCACTGACAAAAAGAAAATTTGTGCAAGATATTTCTATGATGGGCAGAACAATACAAGATGCAACTGATCAATTGCTCCAAGTAGACATCAACAAAACATTTTCTCATCATCCAGCGCTATAACGGAAACTTTTAAAGCAATTGACCTGCTGTAAAAGTGCAAAGCTCGTGGAGTGGAGCATATGCTATATAGGCTGAAGTTTTCAGAGCTATAGGCTCGTACATGGCACAGATATTTACTCATCTCCATCCAGACAACGTGGACTCAGGAAACAATACCACATATGGACAATATGCATCCATTTTGGTCATTAAAATCGCCAGGTTATCAATGAAGAAATTCACAAAGGCATCGAAATGATTCTTAGCACGTTGGAAAAATACACCAAACAGGATAGGATGGACACTTGAGAGATTTGTGCAAGTAGTACACATTTCCTGGTTACAACCTATCCCCGGGTCGAGTTATATTCCAAAATCAGAATGTATTCCACGGGAGCTGTGTAAGGAAAACATTCGTTGTTTGAATGGGCACTTTTGTATGTGTCGTATTCTGTGACCGATAATCAGAAATAGCCTCAGAAATACCTACAACACGGGGGTGCATTAACTTTGGTATAATAGAATGTCCTATGCAAATTATTCACATTAGGAACTCTGAACGACACAACACTGATATTGTAGTCAATATGTATCTTAGGAATAAAACTAAGCAACCGACGACTGTCCCCACATACACAAAACAAAAATTCGTGCAGGTGGTTTGATACAGATTTGCTATTATTGCTTGATTCCTACTCTAGGAACCATTATGTATGAATTAAAAATTTTCCAGCCAATAAAATATTTGCTCTTCCAGCCAACGAGATTCAGTCTAGTAGAAAGCAAGTAGCTGAACAAATTCCATTTGGGTTTTACTGTGATGTAGTCAGATATGATGGAACGATTGAGAAACTAACGCTAGCGCCCCAAAACCAGGTTGAGATGTTTCTTAAATCATTCGAGGCTACAGTGTACTGGATACATCGAGCGACAGTTCTAATAGCCCGCAGTCATGATTATGACTGACGATAACTTCTGTGATTTTCTCAAGCGTAGTCATTTTTGGATCTGTGATAGCGCTTTTAGATCTAATACTGAAAACATACGCGGTCACAGTTACATCATTGGCATGTATAGAGGAGCTGCACACAGTTGCAAAATAAACCAAGTAACACCAAAATGCCTCCGGTTCTTCAAACTCTCCGGGTTATGATGGCCATTTAATAATGCAGGTAACAATCACGCCATTAAACGTCATCCCCAATAATATGGATATATATATATATATATATATATATATATATATATATATATATATATATATATATATATATATATATATGACGTTTAGGCTGGGTGCACTGAATTTCGTTGGCTTGTTACAGTTTCTGAATTCCAGACTGGACAAGCTAGATAACAATCTTGCGGCAGAAAGCTTCAAAATCACTAGTCAATATTATACCACCAACACTGACTTGATAACTATAAAGGGAACGTATATCCACAAGTATATGAGAGACTAGGACAAGTTTGACGAAACTCATTTACCACTAACCTAGCAATTTACTCATCGTTATCTCGCGAAGATATTTCAGCCAACGGCTACGTGCATGCAAACAATTTTCAAGTCTGCATTCAAATGCAAGACCTTGGCAACTATCATGATCTGTATTTTAAAACAGATGCTCTCGGATATCTTTGATGCGTTTCGTGATAAAGCTATGTGTGTGAGCAAGTTCAACCCCTCACATTACTTCACGTCACCGGAAATAACCTTGGATGCGTTGCTGTCAAAAGCTAAGGTGAACTTGGAACTACTCACTGATAGTGATATGCATCTGTTTATTGTGCGTTCATTTCCGGGCGTAATTTCTATGTCAAGTCATCGATACCCTTGCGGAAACAACCCAAACGTTGAAGGATATAACCCGCTGCCAAAAACAGTTATATCGTGTACTTTGTGTCAAATCTTTTATGTGTGGGCAATGATGAAGCCCCTGCCTCTTAGCAAGTTTCACTAGTACAACAGAAACAGCAACCGCGGATACTTCTTTTGGAGTTTATCTACAATCCCCTGAAGAACTTCACCAAAACACATATTAATTATCCTCTAGCAATAAAAGCGTTATCAATGCCTCGCGAATGGTTGTCCCTTATCATGGCGGAATTGTGGATTAATCCGGACGCAAGCTTGCTGAATCTTCAAAACAAAAACAACTATGCAGTGCACTTACGAAACCTGCAGTTGGGAATGAGTGTAACTAAAGTTCAACAGATGCTTGGATCTCGTCAGTACCTCCGGATGGCGTTGTGTATATAAATAAAAGCCGTGAATGAGTTTGAAAAAGACTTTTTCAGGCTCATGAATAATTCCGTATTTGGCAAAACCATGGAAAACTTGCGGAAGCGAATTCGCGTCAACCTTCTTCGGGATATTGAACAAGGTAAGCTTCAAAGGCTTATTGCCTACCCAGCTATTGAACCTCGGAAGATCTTCGTTGATGGACTCGTTGCATTACATTTAAAAAAAAATTAAGCTGGAGCTGACAAAGCGTATCCACCTGTTGTGTCAGAGCTGGACTTATCTTAATTGCTCATATGCTAGTTTTATTATAAGATGGAGCCGTTTTACCAGGATCGTTTCAAGCTTCTTTATACTGACGCATATAACCACTGACGATATTTATTCGGATATTGCATCAGACACATTAGCAAACGAGTCTGACAACAGCGAGTATCCGAAAGATCAGAAATGTACTTGAGAGGATTCTATAAGTACCATGTGAGTACCATTCACAGATGCAAACACCGGTTGAATAATTTAAATGAATAGCTCTCCATATGACATTCAGAGGTCCTGTTCGTGGTGCTCATTACAGACCCGACATCTGGAAAAAGTATCGGCTAAAATACCATCAAAGATACATGATACACACATGAACACTGAATGGCCTAAATGGTATTCGGAGAGTTTGCTGGAAAGAAAATATTATACTGGTGATCGGTGGAATCATTTCGTAAAAATATAAAATGCGATTGAAAGCAGAAAAACTGAAAAGACGCTGAGGAATTATGGGGGCATTATATAAGATTGTATATACCTCCACCAATAAGACCCACGTAACGCACGGGCAGTCAGTTTCAGGAACAATACCATAGATCTGTAGCCCTTGCACCCCTTAGAGCAGACTTAGACCTAAAGCCGAAGAACGGCAATCGAAGAACAACCAATAGTGCCCTAATGAAGAAATTAAATGACCTAAAAAATTAAGAGACAATAAACAATATATTCATTCTATTTCGAAAAATCTGGACTGTGTCTAGATAAATCCGGACTGTGTAGATAAATCCGGGCTGTGTGTAGGTACACTTAGTTGCTTTTTAAAGAAAGTTTTTGAGTGACAAAAACAAAATAAACATACAAAAACTGAGAATTCCGTCATTTCATCGATTCTTCTCTCTCCTAGACCCTGGTTGACAGTTCGAAAAACAAAAGTCGCATATAACAGGATAAGCAATGGAACCAGTATGGAAAATAATAGAAAAAAAATGATTTTTATTGCCTCATTCTTCTAGCTCTCTCAGTTATTTGCCTGATAATAATAATAATAATAATAATAATAATAATAATATCATCATCATCATCATCATCGAGAATATGATCTATTTCCGTCATTTTACCTAACTAAATCACTACCGTAACAAGCATTAATAGACTTTCCGCATTGCCACCGTATCACATCAATGATTCAGCCAGCTTATCGAAGCATTGATAGATTTACCACAGATAGTATTATTAATGTCACCCATGGTTTTTAATGAAACTAACCCATCCCAACAGCAGACGACAAAATTACAATTCAAACTGTGTTATTCATCATGACCAATTTTTGTACCTGCAAAATTAGTGACAGTCAATTAAAGTAAAGAACACATAGGAAGACTATTTTTAGGGTATTCTCAAGCCTGATTTCATACCTGAGTGAAATGAACATGCTCTGTTCAAGCCTGACCCAGTGTTCACGCAACATTAGTTTGAATACATACTCGACTCACATATTATACAAACACGTAAAGTATATGACTTCACAGAAAATTGTTTTGAAAACAGGAATATTAGAAGCATTTTGTTGTAAATTCCAATGGCAAAAGTCATAAATTTACATTGTCTCACTCCCATCTATACTCGTATCTCTAGATGAACAAGACTTTTTTTAGTAACCATGTGTATATTCTAAAATTAATAAATTAAAATTCCATAAGGAATAGATTGTCATTTTACATCATTTAATCCCGAACTTATTGGAATGAATCAAACAATTTCATCGCGGATTTTGAAGGTTACACTTTCCTATAAATTGAGCACTGAAAATTCAAAACCTGGACAAGTTGGAGGACACTGAAAATCGTATGTTAACTTTGCGGCATCAATTTAGCAAGAAGACTAGCCATGCCGAAATCGTATATATTTTTATGCCCAAGCTGTAAAATTTTGTATGCCCAAGCTGTAGAAATTTGTTTGCCCATGCTGAAGAAATTTCTATGATCAAACTGTAGAAAGGTTTGTTCCAAAGCTGTCGAAATCTATTTGCCCAAACTGTACAAATTTTTGTGTGCCAAAGCTGTAGAAATTTGTATGCTCAAACTGTCGAAATTTGTGTGCCCCAACTGTAGAAATTTGTGTGATCAAGCCGTAGAAATTTGTATGCCAAAGCTGTAGAAATTTGTACACCAAACTGTAGAAATTTTTGTGCCCAAGTTATAAAAAATTTGTGTGCCCAAACTATAGGTTTGTATGCTCGAATCGCACAATTTTCTACTCCCGAGGTGTAGAAATTTAATATGCCTAAACTATTGAAAACGTGTGTGCTCACCCAGTAGAAATCTGTATACCCAACTTTCAGAAGATCAAATAAATACAGTTTTAAAGCGTTGGATGCTTCGTGATACAGGTGAGATACTTTATTTCTATTATTCATTAGGAACAAGGAATTTTATTTTATTTTATGTTTAATCTTATTGGCTAGGTAGAGGGTGTAAGAGATTATAACAGCAGGTATATCACGGTATCCATGGCGATAGTGTCAGCTGTTTACCTTTATATTATGCTCTGTTTTATGTATATTACCGCGGAACACAAATATCTTTCCTATTGCAAAGGAAATAAGCACACAAATTAAATTGTTGGATTCGAACACGATACTAAGCGAAGGAACAACAACATGGCTGATGAATGCCTTTCGTATAATGTTATCACTGGCTATTGCCTGTAGTAGAAAAAACCTAAATAATAACGGTATTCACTTCAGTGAATTATCAAAATTAGTTCTCTTCGAAATTCCACTTATTCATGGATTAGTATAAAATAAATACGTAGCATTATACCAAGAGCATTTGATCAGTACAGACATGGCAGATTCTGCTCCCTCTTTCAAAACGTCATTCAGTATCATCAAAATTCACTATTGTAACAATTATATATATATATATATATATATATATATATATATATATATATATATATATATATATATATATATATATAAAATTTTAAAACAATACAGCTTCGAAAGAGTTGCTGCAAATCAATTTGACATATAAGCAGCGATGGTGTGTCAAAAATTTAAATTTCACTTTGAGGTATACTTAAGTATTTAATATGGTTTCTACAATAGACCATTTATTCTGTACTCCCTAGGTCAGTGATGAATTTCAACTTACAAATCATTGTTAACATAAGAAAATAGCGAGACAAAAATAATAATAGTAGATTATACAATGTCGCCGAAATCCCAACTGCTCTCTCTCTCTCTCTCTCTCTCTCTCTCTCTCACACACACACACACACACACATACACATGGACAAAAGTCCGTCGAAATTTGTGGAGATAAGGACAAAGAATTTGAGTAGGATGAAAAAATTGATCTTACACAAAGTAACGAGGAAGAACTAGACTTATTATAATGGCATGTGTATACCTTCCATGGAATTTGTCAACAATGTTACACAATACCAATAATACAAACTTGCATTAGTTGTCTAGACGACAAGGTATTGTAAATTGCCTTCCTAGGCTGCACACACGTACCGTATTCTACTTGATAATTTATTTTCCTTAATAATTAAATGAGATCAGGTTTAAATATATTAAAGAAATGTCAGAAGGCCCCTCTCCCTTTTTCGCCCACAAGGTTAATTGGTCTGTCAGCTCGGCAGTTTTATCTCATATCATACTATTACATCTCTCTCTCTCTCTCTCTCTCTCTCTCTCTCTCTCTCTCTCTCTCTCTCTCTCTCCACTGTTTGGGAGTCGAGCAATGCAGTATTTGAAGTATATATATATATATATATATATATATATATATTATATATATATATATATATATATATATATATATATATATATATATATATATAGTTGGGAAGAAAAGTATATTTCCACGGTTAGGCAATGCTAAGCCAAGAAACTGGAGAATCAATCTTGTCATGGACTCAGAAATACTTTCAATATATTAATAATGCAAATAATCCAAAAACAATAACAATTTTCCTAGATACGACTATCAAATATAATAAAGGGATCCACGGATATACTTGGGGTAAACGTAATCCAGGATAACAAGCTAGGGTGGGATTTTTTCTTGTTTCGGAATGTTTATTTGCATTGAGAGAAAACGTGAATGTTGAATTGGACTGATCATTGTCTTTTAAATAATATTCTTTTCGTAAAGGAAATGAAAATGAAATCTTTTCGAAGTTTGATAATTCATTATGGAAAGACTGAATATTTTAAAGAGTAAATGAGGATATCTTTAAACATCAGCAGGAATATGTAGTCCAGTTAGGTACTTTGGATAATATACATTTAACTGATAATATGTCTTGATCTGATAAGATACCTTTATCTGAAAATATACCTTTATCTGATAAAATACCTTTGTATGATCTTAATTAGAGGAAGAACAGTTTCATATCCGTCTCATAAGAAGACATAAAAACTAAACATCAACAGGAAAATCAACGAATCATATTAGAAGAGAGAAACGGTGTGAATGAATTACCAAAACTGGAAGGAAAAAGACCGTAAAAGTATTAAGAGCAAAACGATGAACGCACTGTGTGTGAAAGCTAGATGTCAGTGGATGATGAAAGATAAAAGGAGACCAAATATTTCTGTAATTTATAAAATAGATCTTTCATTTGTAAAATGACGCCAACTGTTGTCGTTAGCGTTAGCATTCTTAACAGAGTTTGAAAACAAAATACTGATTTTATATAATAAGCGTGAGGTTGATCATGTCGATCTTGAAATAATTAAGTATCCTCACATTTCTTAATGTCTTATATGATATGAAGAAGCTGCAAATATTCTACAAAATGCTGTCTGATCAAAAATGCGCAGGCCCTGTTGGATTCACAATAGAATTCTATGCATTATTTGGGAAAGATTATTATTGGAAATTATTATTCGGAAATAACTTCTACTGAGGGCAGTTATGATCGTGGTGTACTATATTCCGCATGTAAAGAAATGATTTTAGGTGTGTGACTAATGGTGAAAAACCTAAGCAGCATATTTCAAAATGATGAATAATTTCACTCCTAAATATATCATACAAAATTGCCACTGCATGTATTGCAAGTCGCATTCAAAGTGCGCCTCACAGTAATAATAAAGATCAAACAGGATTTCTAAAGGGACGATGTGTTGGAGAGAACATAATAAACTTATGAAATTTAATGATTTAAACCAGAAAGCGCATTATTCTTGCAATGCTTTTTAAATAATTTCTAAAATGTATCCGACTCAGTTGTAGTGCTGCAACGATTACCTGATTTGACTATTCGAATATTCGTAGCCTGTATTGGAATATTTGTAGCCTGTATTCGAATATTGGTTTTGCTGTCAACATGAAATGATTATGATCGACACCATCAATTTGGGTAAAATGAAAATCAACGAATCCAGAATTTGAATTAAATTCTGTTAACAACTATGATCCATCTAACCTTTATAAAGACCCGTTCTCCATGTCTCTGAAGTACTAAGCTAGGCAGTCCCTCCACCATAGCAACAGAGTGGATTAATTCAACCCAAAAAGTTATTTTCCTGATGGAAGCCCCAGCGTCGTACCTATATAATTAGTAATTTTATATATATATATATATATATATATATATATATATATATATATATATATATATATATATATATATATATCTTGGCTCATTTTTCACGAACACATTATAATTGGAGAAAGTACTAGTCTGCCTGACCCATATTTTTATATCTGCATCACAGTTTTTGACTGGCAGAATCATGGATATTTGATTTAAAAACTAGGCTATTCGCAGCAATTTTATTGTAATTTTCAAATTACGTTTGATAAAAACGAAGAGGCTAGTATGTACTGAAGATAGAGAAGTTTGGTAAAAGCAAGGGTCTGCGTATGTAATCGAGGAGGAGAAGGTTGGTAAAAGCTCGTCCTGAGCATGTAATCGACGTGGAGGTGTTTGGTAAAAGCTGGGTCTGAGTATGTAATCGCACTGGCGTCACTAGGAGGGTGCGACGAGTGCGGACCGCACCGGGTGACACCATCAGAGGGGGTGACACCGTAATGACTGTCTATAAAATTTTTGAATTTTTGTGCAGGAAGGGGTCCATGGGGCTGACACCATGAGTTACCGCATTGGGTGACACCAACTCTAGTGACGCCACTGTGTAATCGAGAAGGAGAAGTTCGAAAACGCTTTGTTGGAGTTTGTACTCAAGGTGAAGTTTGGTAAAAGCTGGGTCTGAGTATGCACCAAAGGTGGAGAAGTTTGGTAAAAGCTGGATCTGACTGATTTTTTTGAATCTGCACTGCTTTTTAAAATCTTTAGGCTTTGTTGCGTACTCCCCCTGCTTTGTTGGGTTGGGTTGTATGGTTTTGGTTATCGTTATCTAGAGGGTGATCGCCGACGGTGTAATTTGCCCGGATCGAGTAAATATCAATATAAAGTGTGAAACTTATATATGGAATAGATGAAGATCTGAGCAGATATATAAAACAGAGTGACACGAGCCCCCGTACATGTACAAACCATAAAATTTAATCAACAATTCATACACAATAAAATTCATAAACAATTGTGATAATGCAATACATTTGAAAGATACACTTTTTGATTTAAGTTATTGAATGAATTTCAAATACAAATATGCTTATGCAAATAGCCGGTCTGTTAAGCGATAGAATTATTTCATCATCGAATCGAGTGATTCCTGGAAAAATTCAAATTTAACCCCTATCCTTTTCAGTTAAATAAACGAAGGCTTAATTAAGAACCACTGCTTCCATGACAGTGACATTTGCCAATCAGTGCATTACAGCGATTTAAACACGCGCCAGTCCCCATAAATTTAATTAATCGTTCACCTGTCCAACTTAATGTGTTCTTCATAGATCGACAGAAATTTGCACCCTTACAGGCTTATTTTACCATTCCAGTTGTGATTTTTAAATTTGATATTAATTTAATTGTTTCTCTCTTGACGATGAATAGAAAAGCAACAACACCAAAAGCAAACAAGACTCAATTTAAATATGCAGCATTCATTTATCAAAACCAAGTAAACTAAAAATTAGAACTTCCATATATGTTCATATAGGATCATTAGTGCAAATTAGTGCAAAAAAGAAACAAAATCATAACAGTAAATTCTTTGTGAACAGAAGCGAATGAACAACGTTACACTTTCCATGTTTGATACAACGAACGAAAATATGATTTTCTTCCAATATGGAGACCTCGTGTGTTCGAGTGGTCAAAGGCTCTCATCTTCACAGATCACTGACATCTCACCTCTGTCTGTATGGGTTCGAGTCTGGGGCTCGGCCAACGTGGGAATATAAGAAAATTTGCCAATATCTTCCCGTGGGTTGTTTTTTCCCGGAAACATCGCTGGTTCTTCCTCTACCGAACATTCTGCCCCCCGCATATATCCTATCATGTGCTGAAATATGATTTTAATCCTACAACAACAGGTTTTCCAATGTGTTGCTAATGGTAACGGTTGTAATGTGTCAATGACAGTTATCACAAACGTTGGCATTGTGCCGTTTTACTGAACAGGAAACACATTTCAAAGAATTCGTCTAAGGCTCTCTCATTTACAGATTACTGACATCAAATACCTCTGTTTGAGCTGGTTGGAATCTATGGCTCAGCCAAAGTGGGTATGTCGGGTGATCTGTCCGTTTGTGTTCGCCGAGGGATTTGTCAATGGCTGCTGTAGGGTAGCCAGTTAAACGGGAACACAGTTACTGTGTATATCACAGCATGGTTGCTAAGTGACACTTCATATCGCAGAGACTTTCTCAAAGTACCTCGCTGCGAGTATTAAAAGGGGACATTTTCATATAATAATGACACAACCATGATTCGAATACCAATTTCCGATTCAAATATTCGCTAAAAATTCTTATTCGAATGGTCTTTTCAGTACTACTCAGTTGCACTAGGATGGTGGTGCAGGTGGGGAAAGGGATTGATAAAGTTATATCTTTTTTTAATTTTGAAGAATCATTAAATTGTTGGCTAGAACAATTTACATCGAAACATCATTTTTTTGCAAGTATTAATGCTCATTTCTTTAATTTGTTCGGATTCCAAAGGTGTGTAGACATATATCTATATCCTGTGTGCAGACTTTTTATACCATATGATAATAAAAAAAAGAAAAGAAATTGGTAAAAAGACATAAGTTAGATATGTTCTATCTCAGAATAGAGATGATACTTTTTCGGTATGCAGACGGTTTTACATCGGTATGCCGAAGATATTATCTCAGTATGCAGATAGTACATCACTTACTCTTGATGTTTAGAGAAATATCTGGTCTGTATTGTATCGTTTATATTAATATTCCAAATGGTCTGGTCTTAAGCAAAACGTAAGTGGTTATCATCAGAAGTAGAACATACAGCAACAAAAAATATTATACTGATTATAAACTTAATTAGGATTTCACCGAATTTGTTTTCTTACGTGTAACTTGTCTTAATTATTTCCAAAATAAGAACCTGCTATTTCAGTGAAATTAAGATATTTTTTTTTTTTTTTAACTCCATTTGGTTACGTTAACTGTATGGTCTGGGTCAAAGGACACAATGAAAAGAAATATTGCCCTGAAGAATTATCGCGAGGGTGGATTAATTATGATTAAAATATATTTAATTTTGTAACTGCATTGAAACTAATATGGCTTAGAAGATTGTTGTCTGATGAGTCAAAAGGAAAACTAAAAACGTATTTGAAATACTGAGGATAATGTTTCATTGTAAGAGATGTAAATCAGTTAAAAAGGATCTAATTTACAGATTAAGAGTTTAGACTCGTTCATAGGGATTAATCTTTAGATTACAACAGGTACACTAGTGGAGCATTAGCGAAGATGATTTCAGAAAAGCATTAGATCTGTGAAGGATTTTGCAATAAGGATAATTCCTGGGTAAGTTTTGTTCATTTTAAAACTAGAATTTCTATTAACATTAATTTCGTACTTTGATTGGAAACAATGAAATGCCAAGGAAGGAAATGGAATTCTTAGTTTGGCAATTTAGAATATTACGACTGGAAACACCTTTTATACTGCCAAATAAAGCAACAAATATTTAATTATTAGATGGTAGCAGCTTAAAATATTACACAAAGTCTTGGCTACGAATGTAGATCATAAATGAATTGGAATTATTTCAAACAAACCGTCCTCTTTTTTGTATTCTAAATGCATAGACAATATCTCGTACTTTTGTGCACATTAGTTTATGAAAAGGGCAGACTCTGACAATGTTTCTAAGATGCTAATTCAGGAAAATTAAAAAGCTCTCTGTAACCAATACATTTTCAATTCAATTTTAAGAATTGATCTGTGTCAATAAGTTTGTTAAAAAAGATCCAGTTTCTTCATTCTTACTGTACATGTACCACAAATCCGAGAAAAATCGAGTCAAATAAAGCTAAGGTAGCAAACGCATGAGATATCTCCGTCACATGGGTGAGAACAACAAATGTTAATGCAAGAAAAAGAATCTTTCTCATTGAAAATTACATAAGCAGTAATCGTAAAAGTAGCGACTTACTGACACAACTAACTGCATGGTCTAGAGTGCTGATTGTAACAGATACTGCCAAAGAGTGTAAAGGATTTACCCTTGAGAAGTTTAAAATATCTTACCTGAGAATAGAAACAAACTGACAAATTAAAGATTTTATGTTTTAAGAAGTTCTTACAGTGTTAAGCCCAGCAACAATAAGCCAGAATAACACCATCTGCAATTTGATATACACAAATCTGTATGAAATTCTGTATCGTCTGTACCACAAAACGTCTGACAAAGGGTAATCACTGATGCCCTCGTGTATAGCATGGATCGATGGACATTTTTTGTTGAAAGGTTTGTACCAGATAACTCACCTTGTGTAACACATGCTTTTGTGCATTTGCAACTGCTAATCATAGTAATAAAAAATAAAATGGTGATTTAACAACAAAAACAACCAAACATTATGCACAGTCCTAAATCCTACCGTATAAAAGTGTCACACGAGGTTGAAATAAAATGAATTTTTATCAGCTCTGTCTCTATTAACGTCTATTGTCAATAATATCAATATTTACGTCAAGGGTATTCAAGTTCTACTTATCTTTACATGTATGTTCTCATAGAAAGATGAATGAATGTGAAAGACGCCACATCACACACACACACACGCACGTACACACACACACACACACACACACACACACACACACACACACGCGCGCGCATTCTTGTAAAACCTACGAAACGGAGGCACAAGATTTTTACCATCAAAATGGAGACATCCTTATCTTAATACACTTTTGGAGAGGAAGATTGGTTTTACTATGCTTTGGATATATCGCTGTCTTTCGTAAATAGCTTGAAGTTGATTTCTAAAAGTTGCTGTACTTGAATGTTTACCTCATCCTCTCCGATTTTTTACATTCAGAGATTCATTCCCTTTCACACCTATGACAGACGTATGCTCATTACTCTACCAAAGTTCAAAGTTGTACCACAGCTGTATGAGAGACAATTACTCAACACAACTAGACATAAAACCCAACCCAATTTAGAGCAACCCGCCAAGCAGTTTCGACCAGCCGAAGAGGACCAGCTGCCTGTTAAGCTAGGGAGACCTGCAGACGAGGATAAGCACCCCGCCCAGCAGCCCGCCACCCAGCTTTGGACCTGCTGACGAAGACCAGCAGCCAGCCCAGCTGTAACGACCAGCAGAGGAGGCCTAATAGCCCGCTTAATAGGAGTTCAGCGATACGCCGCAACTAGTACTTAAATAGTCAAATCTTTACAACAGAACTTAGTAAGGTAGGAAAGTTTGGTTAATCCTTCGGGAACAAGTGTACTGTGCCTTTTCCTCATCTCATAACTTGTCTCTCATTTTTGCTTTTCATTTACAGTTTCTACATTCATGCATTTCTGCATTTGTGCATTTCAATTTCAGATTTCCATTATTTTTGATGAACCTTATGTAGCGTCCACTTTTGGCACCTTTTCCAACCAATCCGATACTTGCTTACATAATTAGGAACATTGTGTCTGACTGAATCCGACCTAAAACATGTACTAGGTTAAACACACTAGTACATACTTGGGTGAACTCCTTACATGTCAACGAGCCTGTGTCGACTTAGTAAGATTTTTCGCCAAGGGGAAAGTGAAAGTCAGAGACAATCAATATATTTAAATTCACTTTTATTCTCCAATACTTTTTATTCGCATTTACTCACATTGCTTTACCAATAATTTCCCAATTCATAACCTCATTACTAACTCATTAGACCCCTAAACATAGTCATGTCTCAGGGAACCAGATGCAAGGATGCCGTTCTAAATAAACGTCACTAAGCAATCAAGGCAATAGATTAAAGAAAGAAATGGATGAATTAAAACAAAAACATTAGCAACATTAGTCTAGCCCAAATTAAGGAAACAAATGATAACTAGGAAGTTATAGAGGAAATCACCGCCCCAACCCCAGCCATTAGCTGCATTGATACCTATGGCCCAATTTGAAAAACAGGAGGCTAGTCAAACGATCATGGGATATTTGTATAATGATTTCATATCCAAGGAAACACGTACAAAATCGTTAAGTGTGCAAGCCTTCATTCCAACCCCCATTTCAATATCGTCACCAGTGTCCCCTAGAAACTATAATACAGGAACTGCAACAGAAATGTTGACTGAATCAGTGCCAATTGCACACGAATTGATTCGGGTACTCACATCCTGGCAAACATGTGGAACAGTGAACGAAAGTGAGGACACAATATTCAGATCAGAGCCAATTTCGTTAACCAACATTGATATGGATGCCAATCCCAAGGAAACAGAGAGAAAGGGCGACTATAACACAGAATGAGTAGCAGAAGAAACCAACGAAAATAACATCGCTAGCACTGGGAAAGGAGGAACTGCCAGAACTTTCAGAGTCGGCAAAAATGAAAAGGCACCGGTAAGTAAAATCAGAAATAATATTGATGATGCTATTAGGAAAGTATCTCCAACCAAGGAAAAACTTAAACCCATTGTCATCACAGCAGCAATCGATACCATCCAGTGGAACTTACGCTATTTATCAATACCAAAGCCCAAACTGCACTAAAATTAGCAGTAGATGCCTATCAGCAGCACTAACCAAACAACATGGAGGGGAGTTTAGGTTAATGAGACCTAAAGCAGACTACGTCATTAGTTGGTGCAGCACTTCATATCAACTCGCCAAATTTGTGGAGGTCAAGAATATTGGAGGGATTCAGGAAAACATCACAAAGCATTCATCATTTCAAAAAGAAAATGAGTACAAAGAAGATAAGCCCAACCCAAGTCAAACAACTAACAAACAGAAGAAGGAAAAGGACGAAGGAGGAAGAAGTGGCTTTAAAGCCATACTAAAACTCACTGGAATGTATCGATATAAAACCATACAGGAAATGGAATATGAACTTAACTCCTACGGAGCAAACATTAAGATGGTATTGAAATTAAGAAACGGTCAAGGATATGAAACAGCAACAGTTCTGATCGAATTTTTCAATCCACCACCACTAAGGGTTAGTTTAGGACCACACGGGAAATCCTTTAAACAAGAAAAATACACCAATAAAGCACGATTTTGCATTAACTGCAAACGGTGGGGTCACTTCACAACAAAATGCAGTTACAACGCAAGATGTAATAGGTGTGGCGGATAACATAGATGACATTGCAATTAAAATAACTAAAATGTGCAAATTTTCGAGAAAACCGTACCCCTCCCAAATCATGGAATGTATTTATACAATTAGAGCACTAGAAATCGTAAAATGCATGGATGAAAAACAGATAACCAATAAAACAAGCCAAACTAAATGGTGCTGCAAACCAACCAAAGGAAAACTAAAGAACAGGACAAGGAAGAAACACATCCAAAAGCAACAAGAACAAATAAGACAGAAGAGAAAACCGACAGGAAACAAACACGGGGGGGTGGGGTGGCTATCGAACCAACGGAAGATAACAGAAACAACCGACCAAAGAATCAGAGAGAAGAAACAGAAGATGGTGAAGTACAACGAAACCAAAAATAAGTTGCAACATCGAAACAAGTTCATAATCGCAGACCAAGAAACATGATTAACACTATACAAATCTCTAATTAGATCTAAAATTGACTATGGGTGCCAAGTCTATGCATCAGGCAAAGCTCCCCTGCTTAACAAATTTGACAAAATTCAATATCGAGCACTCAGGATTTGCACAGGAACTCTAAATAGTATAGCAATTGAAGAACTGCATATTTTAACAGCAGAACTGCCTTTATCTCTAAGAAGAGAAGAACAATTACTTAGATATGCAACCTGAATATCCATACATAATGAGAAACGTCCAAGGTGGCAATTAATCAATGTAAGAAACCATTCAGCAAACAATTAGTTCCTAATCCACCAGGGGGAAGTAAGATTCATAACTTAAGCAAAGAATTGGAGATCAAGACATTGCAAGCGGAACCACTCAAACTGACGGATCCAACACCACGGAAAAACAAAACACCTAAGATTAATTTAATTGCTCTGAATTTCGAATCCGAAACAACAAACACCATTGGAAATATTATCTAATGTCCAAGCAACAATCAAAGGAAATTATACGGGCCATACCAAAATATACACTGATGGATTGAAATCAATAGAAAAGAACAGAACAGCAGCGTCAATCATTGTACCAGAGAAAAAAAAAAACAAGAATTTGAAACCATGCTTCCAGATGGATGGTCAATATACACTGCTGAAGTTTGGGCTATAATTGAGGCCCTAAAATGGATCAGAACCCAACCAACCACGGATAATGTAATTATTACAGACTCGCTCAGCGTCCTTATATCAATAAAAACAGGCAACTCAAGAAGCAGGGAAAGTTTCCTAGAAGAGACTATGCAAATAATTAGAGAAATTGAAAACAACCATCAAAAAGTGGAATTCCTTTTTGTACCATCACATTATAAATCTACCTGGAAATGAAAAAGCAGACAAAGAGCCAAAGCCAACCTACTAAATGAACAACCGAACAAAATAAACTACAGTATACAAAGATTTATTGCCAATTTAGAACTAAAATAGACGTCAAATAACAGCATAACTGTTAAAACAACTAACAAAGCGAGAAAACTATTTGAATACAAATAGAAGTCACTCGACATGTTAAAATACCAAAAACGATACCTACAGTAGAACTCAAAATAATAAATAGAATTAGGACAGGAAAAACCCTGCTTATAGACAGCTTCGGAAAATTCATAATGAAAGATTTTACTAGGGACACAAACTGTCCCTTTTTCCCAACTCAGGAAAATTTATACCATATATTTAATCACTGTCCAAAATATAATAAACAAAGAATATCTTTAACAAAATCCCAAAATGTATGGGATCGCCGGAAAATTACCCTGACATATTAGACCGAACCAAAAATAAAAATGTAGAAAGGAGCATACCAAAATATTATTAAATTCATTAAACAAATTGGTAAACTGTAAAATATTTGATTAAATCAATATAATATAGTATAGGCAAATGAGATCATCACGGAAGACCATGCGATGTGGGCAGGTGCATTGAATCGTGTGTCATGGGTAAAGCTGGACATTATCCGCCTTGGGATGGTTATGCCAGTGCGCATACAGCGGAATCCATGACACTCATGAAAATATGACCTGCCCTCTTATGTCATCCCAAGATGATTGCATTTGAATCAAGCGATGATGACTGTGTGTTTTCCTTCACGTTCGTGCTTAAGGCATATAAAAATCAGTCGTAAAAGTTTCACTACATGACACATTTTTTATATACCTTAAGCACCGACGTGAAGGAAAACACCCATCACACAAACTACAATACACATGACACACACGACCCTAACGCGCGTCTTCTTCCTCTGCCATCCGTGTGTCCGCTTCTGTCTAGGTCACTGGGGGTAGTGGCCTTTGAATTTTCTTCATGGTCTGTTGACACCTCCAGGTTTCAAAATAATTTTTGTTTTGGTTGAGTATTCATTCTAGCATCTGTCACTTGTGAAAAGCCACTTTATGTTTGTCTAAAAAGCGTTTGGTTTGATGAAGGATGTTAATGACATCTTGAAGTAAAGTAACCGTAAACCATCGTAAGACTTCTTTGAGACTAGCTTCTAACACACGGGCACGCACTTGTGGATTTCGTTTGCGACTGATGCTGTACAGGGCACGAATCAATTTGACTGGAAGATGAGATTGACGGGAAGCCATGTTGACGACTTTGAGGCAGATAAGAAGTGACGGAAGTTTTAATAGCTTTTTCATGCCGATGGGGACAATAAATGATCGACCCTCCATCTTTACACCAGTAGTGAAACAGATGGGTACGAAATCGCAAATAATCGGGTCTAGTGGGTTTTAAATGGACGATTAAATAGGCATGTGGTGTTTGAGTGTCATCGTCGTAAGCATGTCAGCAAAGGAGTTCCTAACTGTTTGGCAAAATCTTGCACTTGAGATTTATCTCTGTGCCTTTTAAACAAGACCACGTAATGAGCATGGGTACTGATGATGCGATGGGCATTACTTTGTTGAAACAAAGTTTGGATAATGTAAATGATATTAGTATCATAATGATGCCTTTTGCGTGTAAACAAAAGTTAAATTTATTATTCGTCTTCTCTTAACATGTCATCGAAGATGACCAGATGTATTTGACTCGCGCCAAACATTATCCCATCGTCTTTGCGAGGAATTCTTTCCACAAAGACGATGGATTCTCGTTGACTTTCTTAAAGGAGGCTGTAAGCCGATTGCCATTCTAGTTTGTCATCCCAGAATGACTTTTCATTCATGTCAACGTCGACGATGGTAGTGCTGTTCTAAATTTGGTTTTCCTCTTCTTCCGTCCCTTTAGTTAACAAGGGTTTAAATGTCAGATTGTTTACTTTGGGTATTGAGTCAATTCCATTTCTTGAATCAGTCACAAATGTCTTTGGCATAGTGAGCCACTTCTTGCGTCTAAGCATCGAAGCCATCATTTTTACAGTCATGAACTTCTTTCCAATGGCGGTGTAGGTCACAAGCTACACATACATCTTCGTAATTCAAAGGAGACAGTTCCTGTATAAGGTTTCGGTAATCCTCCAAGGTCTGAATACTGTCATTGACTTCCTTCCACGGAATCTCTTAGACACGCTACAGATAAAGGCCCTGACATCATTTTAAGCTTTGATATCCACGTTTGTACTGGTGATAGACACAGTGTCCCCCAGGAATGTCTTCTATGACACTTGAAATAGCAATAGTTTAAAAATGGATGAGTGACTTTGAGTTTGTGTTTCACTTGTATCTTGACAGATTATTTGTAAATGCGTTCTGTCAGCACCAGAGGCAAACTACGAGCGTTCTCTTCTTGAGTATCCGTGAAGATATTACTTGGGTCTCACCAAAGGTAGGTAGTGACAGTGCGGAGATCATCGAGCATGCTCCAGGTAAGCCGAGTCTTTCTGCTTCCACTTGTGAAGTGACACAACAAAACTGAAATACTTGACTTTATCTCCTTAGATAAAGTAGATAAATCCAGCTCTGGCTAATTGTTCGGGTGTAGGTCCTCTCGGATATTTAAGCCACTTTTCCTTGAACGTTTGGAATCGACTTTCAAAGTCGCAGTAGCCAGGCAATGCCACAGGCAATGCCACAGGCAACGTGTATTCTTATTCACGGCTGCATATCGTTGAGGTGGCTGATATTTCGAGTTGATGGCATAGGCATGGATGCATCAGTAGGGTGGTAGACGCACAGTATCACGTTGACAATGAAAGCCAGTAAAGGGGCAAGGAGGACGGAAATAAACTGCACCACTTTCGCATCCGTAGGGTGGTACAAGCATAACGTCATGACGGTGAATTGTGGAGTTCTTTGCGATGATAGCAATTCCACTTCCGTAGGAATGTTGTCGGAACGACTTCACGAAGTAACCGAAGGGTATTAGATCCGCACACTTTGTCTCATCGCCTGATATTTTAGTCATGTTTCTATTGAAAATAGACGTCGATATCCTCACCATTGATAAATTTAACAATTTATATGAGCCTTTCCTGTGGTCGTACTGATTAGGCGTTAAGTCCTGCAATGCGCAGTGGTTGGTCCGACGTCAAGGTTGACGATTTACGAGGAATTTTAATTAAGCTTTCCAAATTAACGGTCGAGCTTTCAAATTGCAGTGAAGGAAAATGAGAAAGGGATATATCTGGAATTTTTCTTTCTGTCTACACCGGCCGGCTTTGAAATAACATTTCTTTTTTTCTGTTTCGGGCACGCAAGGACGAGAGGAGTAATAATAAAAAGTCATCAAAACTCGTCAAAAGACTAAAATAATGATATAAATAGTAAAACTTTCTTGGCGTACTCTGTGCGTGAATATAGCATTTGACTGCATTTACGGGGATAAGGCCTGCGGCACAAACGACATGCCTGGGAATTAATATAGGATTAAATGATCATGGTTGGGTATTTATCGATGTGTAAATTTTACCTAATCACTCACAAATTAATTAAAGTCCAAAGGACTTTATGTAAACTTTGTGAGTGACTAAGTAAAATTTGCACATCGATAAATACCCAACCATAATCATTTAATCCTTATAATTCCAATTTACTTCCTTTCTAACATCAGATCAGCAGATTTAATCAACAAAACATTCACTTTAATGTACATCGAAGTTTTCTTTCATTAGCCTCTTAACTGCGATAGAATACATAGTCCTATCTTCGCTAGCCAAGAATCCTCGATTCTTTATACAGTGATACGGGGTAGAATGTCATAGCGGGTCATGACAGTGATATATTGTTATGATCATTATTTTAATATGTAAAAATTGGTTGTTGCGGTTAACCCAGGATTATTCCTTTTTTCCGAAAATTACGTTTGCGTATGGCATTTGTTGTTATAGCAACGTCGTTGTTACTTTCAACGCATTTCGATCTTTCAAAATCAAAATCTTGTCCATTTTTAGTGAGTTCCCTTTGTTGACATATGACCCTGACCTTTCGTAACGGCTGCTGTAACATGTTGTCGAGGTGAAATGCAATAATTTCCGAAGACTGGCTTCTAAAGCCTGCCATAAGCCTTTTTCGGCAAAAGGGATGAGTGTTGGAGTGCAGGAAGGTCTGTGCAATTACATTGTTTTAACTTCTAATGGTTGATTGTAATCTGTGGCTTGTCATTTTTGATCGGAAATCACATGAGTGGGTGGGTGGGAGCTTGTTGTTGTTATTATTAGGGTGTATGGCGTTGATATAGATAAAACTTCACTTCAAATGATTTGGAAACAGGGAACCAAAGGTAGTCCGCAGAATTTATCGATGTGTAAATAATTCCAGATCAGTATCGCGTGACCGTTTACATCCAATCAAAACGTAAAAACCGCAGTCAATTCATAAAAAGTGGAATTATTATCAAAATAAAAGGGTAATCTCTGTGTAGACCAGTCTCTTTTTACTTCACAAAGGTCACAAACCTAGTTTCTAGAATGGGTCAGAAAAAAACTTGTTAGCCCCATTCTCCAGCTTTGGTCATAAGAAACTGTTAAGTCTCATTCAGAAGTTTAGTAAAACGATAGTACGGGGGTGGGGGGTACAGGCATTGTTTTAAGAAATCTGACTCGCGCTAGGGTAAGTTTTAGTATAGGTCGGTCGTTGGTGTCTGAGGTCATAAGAACAGAACAGATGGATCTATTAAACGACATCCATTTTAATGCTCTAGAAAACATGATCCCAAATTTTGTATTCCGTCATTGTTTTATTCAGTTATGCAAGTTCCTATACATAAGTCATATTTTTCATGTATTTTATAATATTTAGAGAAAACTCTTGTTGTGCTGCTGCCTTGTTAAAGGTATATAAAAAAAACTATCTACAAATACCAACAACAAAACATACCGTGACTTGTGGACTTTTGAATGTTTTCTCAGGCATAACAAGCATCTCTTTGATGACGTAATTTGTATACGATGGCCTGCAGTTATAGATTCAGTTTGGGAAGAATATTCTAACTTGTCATTATGTATGTTTCTCTACCTGAAAGCGATCAAACTACATTCAGACACGTTCTTTCTAAACTCGCTCTAAGGCATACTAAATCGATAGGTGATGCATTCATTCACGGCGTCAAGGGCTTCAAGCTATTAGAAACATGTATCTGTGGGATTACATTTCACACGCCGAAGCAGCATTCATTTCACATACTTTTCATTGGGTTTTCGACTGAAATATATTCAATCATACACATTATTTTGTAAATTGTCATATGAATATTTGATGTGTTTATAACTTGTGAAAGGTTTAAAAATCGATTTGCAACTGCCAACACCATACCAAACATGCAGGACTTTTTGTCCATTGAACATGCCTTTTCAATCATAGCAAAATATTTTATAGATGAAGTAATGTGTATTCCAAACAGTGCAAACCGAGTCCTATTGGATCGTATACCCTAACATCTCGTCCATATATAATAATTGACATTGTGGGTTCTAAGTTTAAAATCATTTATTTACTTTAATTTAAATCTTCACTCTGTGGGATACAAGATTACTAAATCATGCATTCTTTGAAATCATCACGTGATTGATACTATTCAAAGATTACCTGCAGGACGAAACTGAACTTATTTATACACAACGGTTTAATTTAGACTAGTTAAGAAGTGTCCAACATGTTCATCAGCTCATTTATATCAATGAGGAATTCCTTGATTAAATGGTTATTAAATTAAATCTGATCCTATTTAATAATGTTACAAGTCTGCCTCCTGGATGAAACTAACCAGCCTGTTTTGCCATATCACCTTTCATTTTCCGGCTACTACCTTGCCACTTATTCCAACCGGAGTTTTACAGTTTAAAACTATGGTCGAAGTAAATACTTAGCCTATAATAATAGTAGTTATTTTACCATAACTGTATAGCAACGTAAATTCTTGCACCACATTTGAATAAGATGTATTAGTTTGCTAAGAATTAAACAAACCATCAACTCTTTAGTATGAATGATCTATTGTATTTGTAGAAACGAATTGTCACAACAAGTACCAGCATACAACATATAGGCAATTCCCATATTACATACATATTTACAAATCAGTGGGACCTCGATAATGCAGCGGTCATACGTTTCCAATGTGCTTCTTGGCTTCCGAAGTTACTCCTCACTTAAGACATCTGAGAGCGTGCTTACTCTGGGTTACCGGTTTCCCCAACTCGTGTTAGCTGCTATAACTGTTTAATTTAAATGTACCTTAATTAAGTGAAATGTGTACAAAATATATAACAATATGAATTGATATCTTGAGTTATTACTCTCAAGGTAGTTATGGATAATGGTATGAAAATATTCATATATAGATTGCATATCTTAACATGTACAAATGAGTGTATTATATCAAATATAGGTAGATTTATATTTTCTTTAAACAAAGATGTTTGCCACTTTTGAGTTTGTAGATATCAAGACTTAAGAACAATGTCCATCTCGTTCAGAGTTAACAACAGTTTCCTTTCGTCAGAATTTCTCACACTGTGCAGTGTTTCGCAGACTGTGTAGTAGTGTTTCACTCGTGTTCTGGTGCACATCACAATTACAAAAAGAATCATAAAGAAATAACCGACGTATGTATTAATATTTACACTTCCGCACAACAGTTCATTAAATATTCAGCAATAAATATTTTTAAAGTGTTTAACATTATGCTTACAACACAGACGCGATTGATAAGAATGAAAAGAAAACAATGAGCAAATGAACGGTCACCACAACATGATTTTAATACATGTAAGGTCAAGACATTACTAATTGTTAATGGTAAGGAATGCAAAACTCGATAATTTGGTTTGGTGCTGTACGGCTACGGTAGGGCTGGCGGCTTAGCCCTCCCCCTCCATGAATTTCACTTATATAAAGTCTTTGGGGCCTATAGATGTTCCTAAGGGGTACTGCAACAAACATTGGTAATTGGCTATGGAGGCAATTAGAGCTAAGCTGCTTTGGAAATGGAATCGAACCATCACATTTTTAACCACAAGTTCATCGGGCGAATCACTGAGCCATCTGACTCCTACCTTCATTAGTAGCTTCTAATGACATGGAGAATGTGATGAGTGCAATGAACTTTCGAACAAAATAAACTTTGGAATAATGTAATCAGAGGCAAAATATGACTGCCCTTTGTTTTGTGGGAGGGGAAAGTGTTTAAATTGTTCATGCTGATAACTTATAAGAGTCACGTATATAATTTATACTCTTGCAAGCAGAACACGGATAAGACGCATGTATGAGAGGAAGGAACTATATTACCTTCCCTGCTATCTCACCCGTATTAAGCGGTGTAGCATCGCAGCGATGGGCTAGATTCGTATGTGTTCCTTATCTAATTGAGTCGACCCTGAAGAGTCTTCAAACATAAGTTAATAAATTCTAATATTTGCAGAATTTGAAACTTTTTTGATTAAACGCAATCATGTCTTCAGATCTAACAGATTCAGTTAAACAAAGAACCTTTCCAATATAGTGCCAGAAGTGGACATAGTAAGAAATGATGTTGTACATATATATGGATAAGATCCATGCCTGGAGATATAATAACGGGGTATAACAAAGTCACTGAACGATCTGTTATTTTAGTCGGCTCAGTTATTATATATGCATATTATTAAAAATCATTACCTCCCTGAGATTTTTAAATTCAGCGTTGATTAAGCCTCGTTTAAATCACCTATGATTGTAATATCACACACTGAGTCCCTTCTCAATGACAATATTCAGTGAATCCCATCAATATGATGATACAAATGAAGGGCGATAGATTACAAATATCAGATATTTCGTATCATTAACATATATGGCTATCCTGTCTCTTCTTACTTACGTATCACCATATCCGTACATGGTTTGAAAATTAAATGTTCTGTAACACAGACCATTACACATCCTCCATGATTTGTTCGATCACACCTAATTGGTTTATGGTAACCCTGTAAATTAAGATCATAGTAATGCTATTGTCTAGACGAAGCTCTGTTATTGCAATAATGTGAAAATCATGAAAGGATGATGGAATGAAATCTAATTTATGGCTAACATGAATAATACGTAAATGTACGAAAGATAATGTACTATCCTTTCACGATATAGGTGTAGTATTGCTGATGTGGGTATCAGATAAATCTGATACTGATAGTTGGCCTGGATTCAACGGAGAGTCTCCTGATATCATAAATATTAAAAGCACGTAGTGTTATAGTAACGGTTTTGCATTTTTGGTTACTGATTGATGTCACAACCCTTTACCCCACATAACATAGTGATCATGTTACGCGAACCCGTGTGATGTAAGAAGCAAATGTTACCTATGCAAGAAGATAGTCAAGTGCGGTAAAAGACTGTGACCCACAAAACCGCTGTTATAATACTACTATTGTCTCTCACTATATTTTCACCGCCTGTTAATCACCTATATGTTTTGGGTAGCCACGGTTTATGTGTGCTTAGGGTGGCCGGTGGGTTTCCATTTCTGAGTTGTATCCAACGCAGTGATGTTAATTATGTCATCTTTGATGGCTATCGAATACAGTTTACTAATTGTATCGAGACTAGTTTGTGCAGCCGCGAGAAGTTCTAAATAGGCACGCGAATAGAGTTTACTAACACCTTCAGTCCAAACGGTTACTATTGATATGGCTCAAGCAGAAATTCCGATTGGTCTACCTATAACAGCTGCCGCAGTCGTAATTCCCACCACACACATACCAACGGTAGCTGCTGCGACGATTCCGCAAATAGCTTCTACGGCCACACACAAGCGTTTGTATTTCATGCGTACCGCTGTTCTATGTCTAATATTAAACACAAATGCCAAAGACGGTTAAGTATCCTTCCTGAAAAACGTTGAGTCCTTCGAACTGAATTTTATCTCTGACAACTATAGGTCTTGGTAGTGCATATGTGAAAACTTCTTGAAACAGAGTGCCTGTATTGGCACATATTAGTGAAGAAACAATACGCAGTTGATTAATTGCCAATATTGTTACTGTACCCCACTCACCATATATGATACGATCCTGACTCGCTCGCCTTTAAGATATGGCATTCAAGACTATCAAAGTAATCCCCGTCTATAACGCAAAAAGTAAATTGGCCACTTGTTATAACATCATCTTTTTCTCTATTTCGCCTGTCAGTATTCCTTTGACATATTCTCAAGAAGCTACTTATTATGGGCAATTTTGTGGTCTTTGCATCCGTATATTGTTTCAACGCAGCCTCGGCTACATCCATAGAATTCTTGATAAATGCAATTGACATACCAAAATCTATGAATCGCCCACGTTAGATATTCACAGTTTTCCAGTTCGATCTTCACAAATTACAAGCACGACCTGGTCGACACTATCATTAATGATGTTATTAAGCTCACCTAAATCCGCTTTAGTGCAAACCTGTGCCGATGCACTTTAGCGACGCGTCGTCGGGCGCTAGCGTCCACAAATGTCAATAGGCATTTGTATAAAATCAATAAGCTTATGTGTGTTTGGTGAATGCTCGAGTGCACGCAACGTTTCAACAATAAGATGCCCAAGTAATGGTCCATCTAGCTGAATTTGTAACGGCATCCTTGAATAAAACAGCGGTCATCCATCCGCATCGGGTTAAATAATCAAAAACTTCAAGTTGCGGTGCAATGCCATACGAGTCGGAATATGAAAAGATGTTTGGGTGCCACCACATATGCAACTCAATGTGTTCCAGGTCCTGGTGTTGAATCCAGGTTTGCGATGCCAATTTCCCTAGTGAGAGGAATCATTTATGCAAGTTCATCATTCATTAATACACCTCGAAATGGTTGAATGACATTGTCATCGCTAAGAAATCAAATTGATCAAGAGATACGTAGGACACTTTGCTTCCATCATCGACGAGCACACAGCCGCAGTCCATTCTCTTCGGGGATCTTTCGTTCCCACGCCTGCAAAATTGAAGACTTTTTACCTTTTTATGCGTCCACCAACTACCTTTCCCAGAGCCATCCCGGATTCAGTTCTGACTGCCACTAACGCAACCGCTTTTGCAATCACAGGAGACACAGCTGATAACACTGGAATGGCTGTGAGAAATAGATATATTCCACCAGTCAGTCTTTCGAATTTTGACATATGACCTTGACAACTTCAATTTCACCGAGGTATTCTTTTGCCTTTCCGCATTATAATGATTACGTTATGTTTGGATCAACCACACGGAGACAATTCCAATTAATTTTGTCGCAAAAAGTATCAATGTGACGAAGCATCGTTTGGCATAGCGCTCGTTGCTTTTGCAAGGTGCTTTGAGCAATGTCCAACCTTATCTTTGTGACTGGAAATTATTATTTAAAACTGTAACAGGTTAAATTATGAATTTTAATAATTTCTATAGGCGCGTCAGTAATCCTGTAACATTAGATTCTTGTCGGAGAAAATTGTAGCAATGTATCTATATTCGGTATCACATCTGCGTGCTTTGAAGTACATGTCTTCCAAGGGCTGTTTAAACAGGTCCAGCTGCACCTTAATAAAGTCATAAATCGGTTACAAAGTACGAATGTCTTGCAGGGAAATCTGCAAGCCGGTTCAACATTCTGGTCTCGGCCAATCATATCTTGGCTTGATTGTATTACGAAGTTGTAATCAGCTTTTTGCAAATAACAGGCTTGTTCTATTAGGGTCATAAAATTCGATTGCATGGTTATCTAGGCTGATGCAAAGTAAGTGTTGACAATGTCTACTATTTAATTGTATTGGTTGTTTCATAAATAATGAACCCGTTGTAAGAGAGAAGCCCTGCAAAAAGCGAATTTTGATAACAAGATAATGATCTTTGAACCAATATTGATTGCACAACTAAGTTAGGAACGTGTAATGATAGCAATGATGTCGTGGCAACTTTTGCTCATAGCAATCTGTTCACTATTAAATCATTCTCTGTTTTATTTAATATGCCTTATGTTACAAATGTTCTTTTACAACCCGATAGAAACCGTACAAATAAAGCCAGTGTATAGAAAGGAAGGTCCAGCTATTCTTAAAATTAAATCTCTATCTCACTATCAAGTTATGTTGAAACAGTTATGGAAAGTATTATTTTTGACTATCATAATGACCACCGTCAGTCAATGATCTAATTCAGCTATTGATCTTCATTTCCTCCTCAACTCAATATTAATTCAGCTCATAGGTGCGTACTATAATATATGTACCGTGCTTGAAAATAAGGATGGCATGTATGTGATGTTTTGCAATGTTTCTAAAGCATTCGATCGTATTTGGCTTCAAGGCCAAATACATAATAATTTAAAGTGTCATGGCCTTGATAGCTCGCCTATTGATTGGTGATAAACTTCAAACAGTTTTTGTCCATGCTTTTAGTAACCAAAATGTTCTGGCTGACGTACAACAGGGGTCTGGTTTAGGTCCGTTATCATTAAGTGTATTTTCTAACGATATAGGCGACAACCTCTTGAGTGTAACTAGACTCCTTGCTGATGATAGCTCACTGGCGGATTCATCAAATTATACTTACCAAACCTGACTATATACTGAACGTAGATTAACAAATGATTGAAAAATGTTTCAAGGCAATGGTTTGTTGACTTAAATCCAAATAAAACTGAAACAATGCTATCATAGTAGATCCCCTTTTCCATGCACTAAAATTCAGAACCGAAATTCGAATTTTACTGACAGCCACAAACAACCTGGCGTATCTTTTGTGCCATAGACAACGGGACCAAACATATTGATACATATTTGAATCCACCGCCAAACATATTAACGCACTGAAAAAACTAAAATATAAATTTAGTCGAGAAATATTAAAAGCAATTACATCCGCCGTTTACCTGAATTGATATTACATGTAAAGGAGGTTAGGATGAATACTCTCTTAAACTAGAAAATCTACAATTAGAAGCAGGGATTTATATAATTGTAAGATTTATTATGAAACCTGTTGACCAACCATGGCAGATAAACGAAACATTCCATAAACTCTGTTACTTTCGTACAGCTGAATACAGGGTCAATAGCTCTTAGCATGCTTACATTCTACCTCCAGCAGTTTATGAGGCAAACATGTATAATACTGGTCTACTTAATTCTAGACTCGAAGTAAGAAGAAATTAATTTTGTCTACTACTTTATTCATGTCACCTCTGATTTAATTAAACGCCAAAGCAACTATTCTGTCTTCAGAAGTGAAATACAGGTTAAGACCATACAAGTACCTGCCTATGTCGTAGTTTTTAACAGGAAATTATCTGTTCTATATGCTAGAATTAGAAATAACTGTCGTGAGTTACGTTTAGGCCGATAAATCAGCCCCACACCTATATTGATATTGACCTGTGTTTTAAAGGCTGATATCGCCTATTCATTAAAACATGCAAAAATCTGTAGACAATTTTGTCTGCAAATATCAGTGTACATTTTATACACATACCGGTATTTCTCACGGCTGTTGAGATACCGTCGGCTGAAGGGATCTTTTGGCGGTATGTACATACTATTTCCGGAAAAAATCCTGTGCTTGGCGACTTGTAAATCCACGTGGAATAGCACAACCCTTTGACCTGTAGATCTTTCGAATTTTGCGCTCGATATGGCTGTTACCAAATACTGGTAAGTGTTTAAACTGTACGCAGGTGTGTTCCGGAAAGATTTGCAGTGTACATTTTTATAAACAGGTGACATCAGACCCACATATCCTTTATCAGCATCAACACAGATTTGGGGGTTTGATTTATCGGATTAATTTACATTATGATTTATATTTCAACCGTCTAAGATATAATCCATTGTGTTCTTGTGAAGAAGATATAGAAGATCCATTTTGTTACATATTGATTAGAAAATAGTATAGCGACCAACATATAAAATTGGTCTTTTGTCTAACTCGTCTCTATTATACCAGGGACTATAAATAATTTATTCTATGAAACATCTAATTTTGCTGGAGATGTTAATGTTGGAATATCTTTATTATTTAGAAGGACGTCAGCATCGGATGAGGGAGGTCTCGGGTTCGAACCCCAGCCAAGTCATACCAAAGACTTATACAAATGGTACTAGCAGCAACCTCGGTTGGCGCTCAGCATTAAAAAGTCATCGTTAGGACTGGTTGGCCTGGCGTCAGGATACTGTGACTGGGTGGGATATGATGCCACATGTCTGCGGCATGATGCCTCAGTGTTAGACATCACTATAAACTGCCACGCTGCAGACATCATAGCGATATGACTCACATTGTTAACGCCACGTTAAAATTCCAAACACACACACACACACGCACGCACACAAACTCCATATAAATTTCTTATTGATTAATGATGAATGGCTTATCCCAGGCCGTACAAACTTGCAGACCTATCCCATTTTTCATCATTTATGGCAATACAATAAATTTAAGCGAAATATGCAGATTCATTTTTAACACCTGAAATATTTGTGAAATAGAAATTAGGACAAATTTGTCAAGGTAGTTAGTGTACCATACTGAAATGATTGGATGAAATGTTATCAAGAGAACGAGACTGTCATAAATGAAAACACACACACAAATCTACTGTACGTTGTAGCAACTTTTCTTAGGAAGACACAAAAAGTTCAGTTTGGATGGGAATTCCCTCAAGAAAGTTGCAAAAGCTAAGGATTAGAATTAACGACAGAATAGGCTTCACAGAGAACACCCATGGCATTAACGTGGAAAGTTAAAACTGACAACAACAAACAATTCAGAAAACAAATAAGCAACATGTTCACCGTATGTAGAAAAAATCAATACTGTGTGTAGCTAAATCTGGACTGTGTGTAGATATATCTAGACTGTGTATTAATACAATTAGCTCCTTTTTAAAGACATTTCAGTGAGTAAAAAAGAAAGAATTCTGTCACTTTCATCTAAATATGGGACAAACATTCTTATTGAACAAATTCCTTTGTTTACAGTTAATCCTTTGGGCTTGTGTAGTCAGGTTCCACAGTATATGCATACACTTAGGAGAAATGTTTGTGACAGAAAGTTTGGAATAAAATCTGCACGGGTTGATTTTCTTTTCATCCATATGTGTGAAATCCGCTGAATGTTGTATCTTTAAATCCAAAATAGTTCGCAGCACTCCTGTCATAAACGCGTCGTCTACTGGACAGTATGGCAATCGTTCCACCATGTCCAACATGTCAGGTATGACGTCAAACGGCAGGATATATGCCGTTCCGGATGTCAAATGAGGAAATACTGATTTGGGATATTCTTCAACTTTTACCCTATATTTTCCTTCTCTCCGCACAAGGCCACGAGTATATACCCATCCATGGATGGTTACATTGTTGATATTTGGATTCTTTAATAAATACTCCGAGAATCTGGCTGCATTTATGAACGTATCGTCATCACATTTAAGAATATATTTGACGGAATTGCAATATGTTTTGATCCATTTTAGTCCACTCATCATTTTTCTAGTTAGGTTGTACCTCGACTCTGTGAGATCTACCTGTACAATGTCCATATGGTTATCACTCTCTTCTTGTAAAGCTTTGCGTTGCGTGATTTCATCTCCCATTTGCCCAAGTATAAACATCATTCTAGCAGAAAAATTGAAAGATTCCTTGTGTTCCTTGACAACACTTCCCCAAGTTTCCCTTATTGCTTGTCTTTCCTCTGTATTCTTGGGTAACGAAAGTACAAAGATAAGCAAAAAAGGCGGAGGCGATACATTACATATATTCTTGCCATCTATCAAAAATTGTGTCGGGTAAGGAGTGATGATGGAATCCCATGACTTTCCATAAAGGTTTTGGATAGTTTCTATTCTAGATTTGGTCATGAGAGTTCCTATTGTTGAACCATTGTGATCCGTTTTTGTAATTTCAGTTCTAGGATTGTTCAGTAAGATATCGGCGGTTGGAACGCTGTGAGGTATCCCAAACTCTGTTATATGCATTTCACCGACGCTTCTCTCTGCAAGACCCAGATAGACTTTTCTAGTAACAAAAGTTGCATACAACAGGATAAGCAATATAACCACCATGCACAAAACTAGAAAGAATGGTCTTGGTTTATTCATTCTTCTGGCTCTCACAATTATTTGCCTGAAATTAATAATAATAATAATAATAATAATAATAATAATGATGATGATGATGATGATGATGATGTTATGACCTATTCCAGCCATCTCACCCCCATTGAATCAATACTGTAACAAGCATTAATAGACTTTCTGCATTGCCACCATATCAAAGTATTGATAGATATACCATAAACAGTTTGCATTATGAATGTCACCCACGGTGTTTAATGATCCTAACAGTCCCGGATAACGGAAGATAAAATTACGTTTTAAAATGTGATATTGATCACAAATAATCTTTCACCGACATCAAAACAGTTATAATTACGATCCACTTCCCATTTTTACTGGCATAATTCAGGATAAAAGCAAAGTGCATATGAATATATTTTTATATTTTAAAAGATTAGTGTTGTCTCTCAGTTTTAAATGATTACAAAACTTGAAAACCTTTGCAAATGGACACATTGCTATCTTCTTGACAAGCTACATACAAACTGGAAACCTGATTATTTTCACCTCTTAATATATATCTACTATAAATATTTTATTGTGTGTAAGTGCAACTTTGCTCGTATTAATTTATATATAATGCAACTCATCCTGTTAGTGCTTGACTTTACAATCATCATGAACATCAATATGACATGCTACAACCCAGTCTTGTTTACGATCTACTCTGATCTATTTAATCATTCCGTATATGCTAGCAAACCAGTCTGGCAGTCTATCTACTTAGATCTTTTAGTTTATTTCCTATATGCTAGCAACCCAGTCTAGCATACCATCTACTCTGCTCAATGGAAATCATTGCCCATGTGCTAGCAACCCAGCCTAGCATTCCATTTACTCTGCTCAATGGAAATCATTACCCATGTGCTAGCAACCCAGTCTAGCATTCCATCTACACTGCTTGATGGAAATCATTCCCTATATGCTAGCAACCCAGTCTAGAATACCAACTACTCCACCCAATAGAAATCATTACCCATGTGCTAGCAACCCAATCTAGCATTCCATCTACTCTGCTCAATGGCAATCATTACCCATGCGCTAGTAACCCAGTTTAGCATTCCATCTGCTCTGCTCAATGGAAATCATTCCCTATATGCTAGCAACTCAGTCTAGCATTCCATCTACTCTGTGGAATGGAATCATTCCCTATATGCTAGCAACGCAGCCTAGCATACCATTTAATCTGCTCGACTGAATCATTCCCCGATTGCTAGCAGAGCACCTCATTCTACCATTCGAATATTCAAAGCATGTATTCGATTCGTATTGAACTATTCGTTATGATGACAGTACAGATTTACGATCATTCCCGTCATCTTAGCTTAATTAGGAAGTCACTAAGCTTGAAGTTTGAACATATTCTGTAAAATAAAAAGGGGCCAGTTCTTGTTCCTGCAAAATTAATGACCGTCAATAAAAGTAAAGAACACATGGGATGACTATTTTTGGGGTATTCTCATGTCTGTCTTCATACATCAGTGAAATAGATATGCCCTGTTCAAGCCCTGGCCCGTTATCACAAAACGTCACAATTTAGTTTTAACGACTAGAATATTAAGGGTATTTTTGTTGTAAATTTTAATAACTGTGATACAATAATTATAGATTTACATCGTCTAACTCCCATCTTCCCAATATCGCTAGATGAGTAAGACTTTTAAGCATCATGTGTATCTTTTAAAATGAACTAATTAATATACAATAAAGAATACATCGTCATATTACATAACCTACTCTCCAACTGATTTCCCAGCAGTGCTATCACCGTTAGAATAAATCGAACCATTATATTATGGATTTGTAGATTACATTTCCCGATTAATTGAACACTGATAATTACAAAACATGGGCATGATGGAGAAAACTGAAAATTGTATGTTAACTTTACGGCAGCAATTGAGCAAGAAGACTAGCCAAGCCAACGCTGTACAAATCTGCATGCGCAATCTGTAGATATTCTCATGCCCAACTGTAAAAATTTGTTTGCCCAAAATGTAAAAATTTTTATGCCCAACCAGTAGGAACTTGTATGTGTTTTGTGTATATTCGTGCACGATACATGAATAGCAACATAAGCTTTTCCAGTTTCAAAGGAAATAAGCATAAAATTAAATTGTTGGATCCGAACATGGTACTTCTGCGTGATTGGTAGCCTTACCACTAAGCCATGGAATAACAACATGGCTGATGAAATGCTTTCCTTATAATGTTATCACTGGCTATTGACTGTAGTATTTAAAAAAACAAAAAAAAACAAAACCCAAATAATAACGGTATTCACTTTAGTAAATCATCAAAATTATTTTTCTTCGAAAATCCACTAATATCTGGACTAGTGTAAAATAAATACTTAGTACTAAACTGAGAGCATATGATCAACAAAAGTAAAATATAAGTTTAAAATCGATCTTTTTTAAAAAGAGAACGCAAACAAAAATATCAACACACAATCTTAATTTTGATAAGAATGTAAAGAATATTTGCATTTATAATTATATACAGATCATTAGATAAAGTAAACACGCACAAATACAGACGCGTGCCTAAGTGTTTGTTCATTTTAAAGGAAGCAATATTCAAAATTATCTTCTGTTTTATTCTCTTAGTATGTGATGAGAAAAGTAAAATGTGACTTTAAAACTATCTATTTTATAAAAATACTCACGCACACATACTAATTAATCTTTCGAAAATGGTGCGTACAGACACATATTCTGCACAGATGTAAAGATAAAATATAATACACAATCGCTAGTAAATGCATGGCATTTCTGTGTATTTGATTAGGTAAAAGGTCATTTCTTCAAATTCTAATATGCTTCAAAACTGAGCATATACATTTAGCTTTCATCAATTCAGTGCATGTCAATACACTCTATTTTGAGTATACGATTATTTTAAGGGCTACTTCTACAAAGTATAATATGCTTAAAAAGTGAACCCACGCATTTGGTTTTCATAACGTGATGACATATAAAAATGATTGGTGTGTATTTATGAGTATCAGAACCTTCGAAGATGATAAAATGTTTAACTATTGTAGAAAAAGAAAACATTTAAAGTATATCTATGACTAAAATGTTTGTAATATCAAAAGATAATATATTAGTTACAGACATACCATAAATATATTTTCTTTCTCCACATTAGTTTTACCACCACACTGTTTGATTGTTAAAATTTAGAGATATAAAAAATGGTTAAAATAATTTCTTTTATCAGATATGATGCATAATCTGACCATCATAAAATCGAGGGCACCAAAACAGTAATGATGTACATATACAAGACCGTACGTATAATATTTATAAGTACATACGTATTTTTATACCTCAAACAAAAACACCGAAGAATAAATTGACAAACGAATGGATGCCAGTAAATCCAGTAAAATTAAAGATCGAAAATAAATATAAACAGTCTTACTCTCTTTAACGTGTCATTTAAAAAATGACTAGAAAGAAAATTACTTTTTTATTACCTGTCGTGACACTCGAGGTAGATTTGTAAGAGCCATTTCAAGCAGACATACCATATTTCTAGTTTTGAAAGTAATTACCTACCATTACACGCATGGCAGATTATGCTCCATCATTCACAGTTACACACATTTGGCTTATGACTAAGCATTTAATATGGTTTCGACAATTGACTATTGCTTTTATATTCCCTAGGTCAGTGATGAATTTCCACTTCTTAATCATGATTAATGTAACAAAATAACAAGAACAAAAATAATTCCAGGTTTCTATAAGAATTAGTTATGTAACATTATATTATCGAAATCCCCTCTGCTGTCTCTCTCTCTCTCTCTCTCTCTCTCTCTCTCTCTCTCTCTCTCTCTCTCTCTCATGTCTTCAGATACAAAAATAGGACGAAATCTGTGGAGAGAAGGAAAAAAGCATTTGAGTAGAATGAAATCTTGAATTTGAACTTACACAAAGTAACGATGAGGAACTAGGGTGGTAATAATGGTATGTGTACACTTTCCATTGAATTTATTAACAGTGTTATGCAATACCAGTGATATAAAGTTGCAAAACGTTTGTCTAGACGACACGCTCTTGTAAATTCCTCTGCTAGGGTGCACACAGTTGCTGTTTTCTTTATGATGATTCTAAATCTTCTTTTGCCGATAATAAGGTTGTAAACGTTATCAGTTTTAAGTTCAAAAATGTTTGAAGGCCCCTCCCCATCTCTCTCTTTTATCCTTACTAGGTTAATTGGTCTGTCATCTTGACAGTTTTGTTGGAGTTCACACTGATACAGATCACACATTCTCTCTCTCTCTCTCTCTCTCTCTCTCTCTCTCTCTCTCTCTCATCTGTGATGACAGTCTGATCGATCAACAGAACAAACAAGAGAGACGGACGAAAAAAGCAATCTTATGGTACATCCCGCACCATAAATCCTCTCACTGTTGGTGTTGGTTTGTCAGCAGCTTAATCCCTACCATCCCTACCGCCCCTCTCTCTCTCTCTCTCTGTGAATCGATCGACCAACGTGATCGTGCATTCACCGTTTGGGAGGCAAGCAATGCAGTGTTTGAAGTTGAATTTAATCTCTATAAAGATTATGAGTAGCTACAAGAGCTGCAGATCAATATCTTGTACTTTTAAATGTATATATGTGTACCCAGTTATGAAGATAAGTATTTTCCCAGGATTTGGCGTATAGGATATACTTGGAAGAAAAGTACTCATGTAAAACAATCTAGGTCGGGCTTTTTATTGTTTCGTAATGTATATTTGCAATAACAAAAAACGTAAATGTTGAACCAGAATATAGGATTGAACTTTCTCATTTAAAAAATGGTTTTCCTAAAGGAAATGAAATGAAAACCCGTTTGGAAGCTTAATAATTCATTATTAAAAGACCCGGAATATGTTAAAAAATAAAAGAGGATATCCTTAAAAATAAACATACACAGACCAGTTAGAAACTTTCGATGATATATATTTATCTGATAATGCACCTTTATCTGATAATATACCATTATCTGATAATACAACTTTATCTGATAATATACCTTTATCTGATAAAATACCTTTATCTGATAATACACCTTTATCTGATAATATACCTTTATCAGATAGCATACCTTTATCCGATAATATACCTTTATCTGATAATATACCTTTATCAGGTAATATACCTTTATCTGATAATATACCTTTATCCGATAATATACCTTTATCCGATAATATACCTTTATCAGATAATATACCTTTATCTGATAATATACCTTTATCTGATAATATACCTTTATCAGATAATATACCTTTATCTGATAATATACCTTTATCCGATAATACACCTTTATCCGATAATACACCTTTATCCGATAATATACCTTTATCTGGTCTTAATTAGAGGAACAGTAGTTCCAGATCCATCTCATAAGAATACAGAAAAACTCAACATCAACAGGGAAATCAGTTAACAGCATATAGAATCATATTAGAAGAGAGAACGGTGTGACTGAATTATAAAAACAGAAGGGGAAAGAGGCCTTAAAGATGTTAAGAACAAACAGATGATAGGAATATGTATTAAAGTTAGATGTCTGTGGATGAAGAAGGCCACAACGTGAGCAAATTTTTCTGTAATTTAGGAAATAAAAATTTACATACGTAAAATGACGACAACCTTTGTTAAAAGCAGTGGCATTCTTAACAGAGTGTTAACGATTTTTTAGAATGAAGCAAACTTACGATTTTATTTAATAAGCGTGAGGTTAATCATGTCTTTTTTAAATAATTTATTATCCACACGTTCTTAAACGGTCTTATATCACATACAGAAACTGCAAATATTCTACAAAAGCTCCCTAATTAAGAATTCCCAGGATCTGTTAGATTCACGGTAGAATTTTATGCAGTATTTGGGAAAGATATAAGACAGTTTCAAGTGACTGCAGGTATGAACGTGGTGAATTTTATTCCGCACAGAAAGAAGGAGTTATTTGATGTATGACTCAAGGTGATAAACCTAAGCAGTACATTTCAAAATGAAGACTCATTTCACTCCCAAATAAATTTGCATGTATTGCAAGTTGCATTACTATCTCAGTATGCATATGCTACTATTGTTATGTATATTTAATTTGCAGTGTTGTTAGTTTTTTATAATTGCTTTTATCACATGCTATTGTAATGTAACATTGTGTGTGGGACTTATGTTGGACTTATCCAAGGCTAACACTTTCTCAGTATGCAGATGATACTATCTCAGTATGCAGATGATATTATCTGAGTATGCAGATGATACTGTCTCAGTATGCAGGTGATACTATCTCCGTATCCACATGATCCTATCTCAGTATGTAGATGATACATCACTTACTATTGATGATTCAGTGAAATATCCGGTCTGTATTATGCCATTTATATCAACATTCCAAATGTTCTGATCTCAGTATAAATACTGAGAAAATAGGTAGTTATTATCAGAAAGAGAACAGAGGAAAACAAACAATGTTGTACTGAATATAAACTCAATTGTGGTTGTACCGAGTTTGTTATAAGTGTAGAGCTTAAACAACTTGGAAAGAAATGTAAGTCTTAATTATCTCTATAAACTTCGGTATAATAAGAACGTGCTAATTCAGTGGAATATGATTTGTTGTTTTTTTTTAAACTCCATTTGGAAGTTTACATCAACTGTATCCACAATGAATCATCTGTTGTTGTCAGTAAACTACATACACTCTTTTGCAAGTTTGTATGGCCCTGGTAAAAGGACAAAATAAAATGAAATATTGTCTTGAAGGATTTTCATGAGTTTGGATTAATTATGATTAAAGTATATTTAATTTTGTAAATACTTTGAAATTAATATGACTTAGAAGATTTTTGTCTCGTAAGTCAAAATGGAAACAAATTCTCAAGTACAGAGAAGTGATTTTCATTTGGAATAGATTTGTAACTCATTAGAAAGGATCTGAAAGAAAAAGCGTTATGAAGCATATTTAGAACTAATTATATCATTCAAAATGGTCACAGCTGAAGAGTTTTAGAGCCATATATATGGTTGAATCTTTAACTTGCAATAGGTACAAAAGTGTTGTATTACAAAACATGGTTTCAGAAAAGTATTAGATTTGCGAATGATTTTGCATATGAAGATTTTTCTGGATACGTTTTGATAATTTTAAAAATAGATTTTCTATTAACATTAATTTCGTACAGTGATTGGAGGCACTTGAATGCCAAGGAAGCAAACGGAATTCTGAGTTTTGGAAATTTAGAATATACCAACTGGCAGCAACGTTTTTGCTACCAAATTAAACAACAAACGTTTAAATCTTAGGTTGGTGCAGCTTAAATTATTACACAAAATCTTGGCCATTATGTAGATCTCAAAAGAATTAGAATTGTTTCCAAAAAGAAACAATGATCGTTTGTATGCTAATTGCAGAGACAATATCTTGTACTTTTTTGGGGACATTAGGCTATCAAAAGAACATATTTTGACAATATTTCTAAGATGCATATGCAGATAAGTACAAATCTTTCCGTAACCGATTGAAGCCGGTGTTAAGGCTTGATCTGTGTCAATATGTTTGTTAAAAAAAGATCCAGTTTCTTTATTCTTAATGTGTATGTACAAGAAATCTGAGAAAAATCGAGACAATAAAAGTTAAGGCAGCAAAAGAGCGAGATTTCTCCGCCACATGACTAAGAACAACAAATACTTGTCCAAAAAAGATGAGCTTTCTCATTCAAACTTTCATAGGCAGTAATCGAAAAAGTAATGACCTACTGACGCAATTACCTGAATCGTCTAGTTTGCTGAATGTAGCATATATTTCCCGAGAGTGTTTATCATTCACCGATGAGATATTTAAACCAACTTACCTTAGAATAGAAGCAAAGAAAATCCTTATTAACTGACTAAAAGAAGATTCACTGTTTAAGAGATTCTTACAGGGTGTGCCCAGCAACAACAAGCTAAAGTAGCGTGATTTGAAATTTGATAAACACAAATTTTTATGTAATGCTGTATAGTCTGTGCCACGAAACGTCTGTCAAAGGGTGTTCATTGAAGCGCACGGATGTAACACGGGTCGATAAACATTCTTTGTCAAATGTTTTGTACTTTCTTTCGGAGTATTGGTGATCATTCGGGAATTAACATTTGCCCGTAGGTTATCATTCGGGAATTAACATTTGCCCACGTGGACTGTATGGGGTCATCGAGAAATCCTATGTTAAATTGGCCCATAGGAATAACATGGGAATGGGTTTTTGGGGTCAAAAATTGTTTATGGTCTCAAAAGTGTTTATAGGGTCAAATGAATTTATGAGGTCAAACGAGAAGAGTAATGTAAATATTACAAACACATACACACAACATAAACCAACACAAATGGCAATCTTTGAATAGTATCTTTCATTTATAGAGATCTCAAAGGCTTTGAAAATGTCCATTGGGTTTTGTTTTACTTCTTCTTTTTCCACCATTTCTTCCACCATTTCGTCCATTGAGACTTCTTTCTGAGATTGTTTTTCTGTCACCCCAATAGGGTCAGATCTGGATGCCCCATATGTCTAAATGTCTTCTAGATATCCATCCAGTTCGTATTCATGTGTTCAAAGTCCCTTTCTTTCTTCTGACTTTCCGATCCTTTTTTCTCCTACTTCTAGTTAGTCTTAATCGTTCCATCTTCCTCTGCTATCGCTTTTTTAATCAGGTTCTTGGCAGTCTTAAGTGCAGCCACTTCCCATCTAACACGGCTTAAGATATACCACTGAGCCTACTTGCTCTAGCAACTTTCGGCCTAGCTTTTCTTCATGTTTTGTTCTTGTCACGGTCATTTGGATTATAGTCGCGTATTGCTTACAGGCTTATGCGACTGCTTGAGGCCCTAGGCTGGGCGACAGTCCCTTTAAGAGGGCGCTTGGCCCCGAGCTGGGCCTTTCTGCATCTTGTCTCGTTATCCCATCAATGTGGGCGTACGTACATCGCTCCCAAACGGCAGACCCACCACTAGGTCTCCCGCCCCGGCCGTAACCCCCACCCCACCCGCAACCAAAGATTAAGTCCACCCTGCTTTATCTCAGCAGGGCAGACTTCGATCAAATCCTTACCAGTTGTGCCTACTGGTGTCCCTATACCAATTTTGTGTGAGCCACCTGAGCAATTGATCTAATGTGACCTAGTTGTAAATTTAGAATATGTTGCTTGTTGGAATTTTGCGTACTGGGCGTACTTATATGGGCCTGAATATTTTCCCAATCTGCTGGATGTGGGCCATCCATGATTTCATTAGCACCGAGTAGTTATTGTTGGTTGTGAATTTTGGCTGCCGTCCAAAGGATCACTATTACATTGTGTTTGTCTTCGGGGTTAAAACTGAAGACTGGTAGTTGGATTTTTGTTTTGATGGGGACAGCAGGCAGAGCCGCCTGGACTGTCCCTTGCCTTTGCGCTTGTCTGGGGGTGGGGGTGGGGGGTTCTTTGCGGGACAGCAGGTATGAGTCGCCTGGACTGTCCCTTGCCTTTGAGCTTGTCCGTGTCTGGGGGCCTTTGAGCTTGTCCGTGTCTTGGGGGGGGATTTGTGGGACAGCAGGTGGGGTATGGCCTGGACTGTCCCTTGCCTTTCATTCGTTACTTTGTGGGACAGCAGGTGGGGTGTGTCCTGGACTGTCCCTTGCCTTTGATTCGTTACCAGATTGCTTGGTGTGTGGGTGGGTGGGGGGGTGGGTGGGGGTTTGAGGTAGCAGGTAGAGCTTCCTGGACTACCCCTTGCTTTGATGGTTGTCTCGCAAATGCGGTTTGTCCGGTAGTTATATCTTTTCTGTTGGCATAATTGAATGGCAAAGATAAATCTTTTCTGTATTATTCATCTTTTCAGTTAGATCTTTTAGCTGATGGGAATTTTCATCGGGCCTCTTGATTTGCCCGTTTCATGTATCCGTTTGCGGGCTAGCACGACAGGCCTTGGTTTGCAATTTTGTTCGGGTGTTGTCTGTTTTGCCCTTGTGCTGTTGGACTGATTCAAGATGATGGTGCGTTGCTTCTTGTTGTATCTGGTTGTGCTGTTTCTTTTTCGTTGATGTACTTCATCCATCTCCCTGTTAGTGTTATCCATTTTAGTCGGGTTTGTCAGTTTGTCAAGTGGTCGGTTGTAAGTAGGACCATCTTCCCTATATTTCCTTTAATCTCTTCCCTCTATTTCCCTGATCTCCCCCCTTGTAATGATAATTAAATTAAATATATTTTATTATTTATTTATTTATTTATTTTTTTAAATTGTTGAGAACTGTTAAAAAAAAAAAAAAATTATTTTTTTATTTATTTATTTATTTATTTATTTATTTATTTATTTATTTTTTAACTTATATAGATTGTTGTTTATATTTGGTTGGGCGGGTTGATTGACCTTGGTTATTGAGTCTTCATGGAATTTGGTTGTGTTGTACGTGTATGTTGCGTCTGGCTGTATTTATCGCTATTACTCTTACCTTGTGTATTGTCCTTAGATGTATTGATATTTATTAATTTCCTTAAGGTATGTAATGACATTGTTGTATGTGGATTCAAGATTGGCATTTTTATCCGTATTGAGGTTATCAGGGTACGTGGTTGGTGCTCCGATTTTCACTTGGTAGTCTTTGAACCTATTCCTTGAGGCGGATTATGTCGGGCAATTGTTAAATATATGTTCCAATGTTTCCGGTTGTTGACAGGTTGGACAGTTAGTGGTGGCATTTGCTCCGTGGCTGGTTTTGATCAATGTTTTCCCGGTTTTTAGTCTGTTGATGACCTGTAGCTCTCCTGATTGGAGGCGTTTTGGATCATTGTTTCCTCGGTGCACCGTTGATTGTATGTGATATAGAGTTCTGCCCTTGTTTGAATTGTCTCATTGTTGCTGCCATTGTTTATTGACGGCAAGCGACACTATACTATATAGTTCCTTCGCGCTATACCCGAGATGTTGGATGTCTGTATCATGAAGGCTTTGTTTGGCCGCTGTATCCGCTTTGTCATTTCCGATGAGATTGATATGAGATGGGATCCATAGGAAGTCCACCCGGACTTGGTTTGTTTCCAGTTCCCAGAGGGACTTTAGGCTTTCTTGTAGCATATTCCCTCTAGTTTTGGTCGAGCTTGTTTCGATGGAGGTGAGGACGCTGAGGGAGTCCGATACTATGACGTACTCTTTGTGGTTCTGGGTGTGGATCCACTTGAGAGCTTGTTGTATCGCCCAGAACTCCGCGGTGTATATGGAGCACTCATCTGGTAATCTGTCCCGGATAGTGAAGTGCTGTGCAGGTATAACCGCGGCTGCTGCTGTCCTGTTAAATTCTTGGGATTTAGACCCGTCTGTGAAGATCTTGACATGGTGGGGATATTGATATTCCAGGATGGTGTTGATTCCTGCTAGAAGTTTCCAGGGATTGGTTTGTTTCCGTCCCATCGTCTTTACAACCCAATTAATGTTGGGTGCTGTGTTCCTCCATGGGGTGGGATCAATGATTTTTGATAGTTCCGCTTGTAGTTCCAGTAGGTGCAGGTCCGTCTGTAGGGTGTGAACTTTCTTTGCAGCAGGAGGTAGTGGCACAAGTTTGGGGTCGAAGGTGATGCTGCATTTATGGATGGATTGTTTAACCGGGTGTGTGTCAGGATGTGTGGAGATCCTGATGGTGTACCGCAGGATTTGCTCCTCTCTCCTTAGCTGCAGGGGTAGTTCCCCTGTTATAACCTGAAGTTCTTCAAGTGATGTATTCTGGAGTAGTCCAGTGCAGGTTTTGAGCGCTCGGTATTGGATGCTGTTGAGTTTGTCGAGTAGTAGTTTGCTGGCCGAGTCGTAAATTTGACACCCGTAGTCCAACTTGGCTCGTATGAGAGCTTTATATATCATCAGTAGCGTAGATTGATCCGCCCCCCATGAGGTTCCTCTAAGGTGGCGAATGAGATTTATATCCTGTTTACATTGTGCGATAAGCTGTGGTATGTGGTATTTCCATGTCAGATTCTCATCCAGGACCATGCCCAGAAAGGTGGTCTTTTCCACGAATGTGATGGGCGGGCCTTGCAGGTATAGTAGGGGGTAGTCGAGTTTTTTGGTTTTCTGTCGGGAGAAGAGCATTGCAACCGTTTTTTCCGTGGAGATTTTGAAGCCCCAAGTGGTTGCCCAGCGCGTGATTGAGTCCAGTGCTTGTTGGAGAAGCTTGATATAACGCGCTTTTGTGGGGTCTCCTGCCATCCATATTCCACTGTCATCTGCAAATTGTGAAACAGGGATGGTTCGTTCGATGTAGTCTGAGAGGCTGTCGACCATAAGATTGAAAAGTGTTGGGCTTAGTACACTGCCTTGGGGTGTGCCATTGTCCAGGGTATATACGTTGGACAGTTGATCTCCAATACGAACTGCAATTTTTCGTCCAGTGAGAAAGTTCGCTATCCACAGAATCATACGTCCCGTGATGCCGTAATTGGTTAAGCCTCGAGATGAGTCCTTTGCTCCAGACCAAATCGAATGCTTTCTCCAGGTCCAGAAAAATGGCGATAAGGTGTCTGCAGCATTTTGATTTTTCGTTAAATGCTAGCTTGATATCTGCCTCCAGTCTCACAAGTTGGTCAAGTGTTGATCTATTACTGCGAAATCCGCTTTGATTTTCCGAGAGGGGTTTGTTGGCAGCTAGGTGATGTTTGATTCTGTTATTTACCATCGTTTCCATGATTTTGCAGATGGCGTTGGTGAGAGAAATGGGTCTGTATGAAGAGGCCCGTTGGGGATCTTTCCCCATCTTGGGTATAGGGATGACGATGGCTTCTTTCCAGTTAGTAAGTATATCGCCGGTGTCCCAGATTAGGTTGATTAGATCGAGGGCTATGTTCTACATGTTTAGGGGTAGGTTTTTATATATGGCGTAGCCAAGTTGATCATTCCCTGGTGCAGTATTCTTCTTGTGTTGTAGCGCTTTTTTCCATTCGTGAATTGTATAGTAGTCATTGAGTGAGGATTCCTTGGGCTACTGAGGGGTGCTCTGGTCCTGGAATAGGTGTGGATAGGTCGTTTCCAATTGCTTTCTTTGATTCATGAAGTCTTGGGTGTGGTTTTGATCGCTACCAGCTTGGGTGAAATGTGTTGCTAGTTTTTCAGCACGTTCCTGGTTATTTTGGGTTCCTGTTAGTCGTGGGACCATTTTAGGTGCCTTCCCTTTGATAGTTTTTATTTTCGCCCATACTTCCTTGGTGGGAGTGTGGCAGTTAAGGGTGGAGCAGTAGTTCTTCCAGGAGGTGAACTTGGCCTTTTTGATGACTTCTTTGGTGTAGGATTCCTGCTTTTTAAAAGCTGAAAAGTCCAGTGAAGTTTGCGTTCGTTTGAACTTTGCTAGGGCACGTTTCTTGGCTTGAATGGTCGTTTTGCATTCTTCTGTCCACCACGGAGGTTTAGGAGTGGTGGGGTTTCCTATCGTTCTTGGTATGGTGGCCTGCGCAGCTTCGTTCATGACCTTGATTAGATTGGCGTAGTATTGGTTTGGGTCGGGATCTCTAATATCATCTCGGTGTTGGTGTTGTAACATGGATTGGAAAAGTTTCCAGTCGGCCTGTGCCAGTTTCCACCTCTGGGGAAGACGTTGTTTTTCCCTCGACTCCTTTAGATGAATGGTTAGAGTGATTGGGAAGTGGTCACTTCCCAGTGTGTTGTCATCCTGTGCTTGCCATGTCGATATTTGCGCTACCGACTGCGAAGCTAGTGTGAGATCTAGGGTGGAAAGTTGGCCGTTGCTAGGGCTTATTCGCGTAGGGGTGCCTGTGTTGAGTATATGGAGTTGGTTTCCCCTAGCGAACCGTTCCAACTGCTTACCTCTGCGATCTGTGTGGGTACTTCCCCAGTCCACGTTATGGGCGTTGAAGTCTCCGCATAGTATGAGGTGTTTACTTCGGGTTTGTATTATCTGTTTAAGTTTGTGGGCGGGGTCCTTGGCATGTGTGGGCGGGTCGTATATGTTTGTCTGGTTGACGACGAAATTTACAAGTGAAGCACGGACGTGATCGAAAACATCCCTTACACAAAATACAATTCACGCTATACAGAAGACCAAATGATCTAAAAGGAAATATCCAGTTGAAGCAAAAGACTATTTCTCTATTTTTTACAAACACAATATACTCTATACAAACATACATTTATTTGATAAAGGAATCCCCCCCCCCCCATACTTACACTAGAACGAGAAAAACATTATCACACACAACGGTAGGAACTGTTTACAGACACACTACTATACCCTCACATCAAACACGCGTTTCTTTTTTTTTTTAAGGGAAGGATGTTTATTTGGTTGAAAGGCAAAGACATACACAAACATCCACATACAAACACATGCTGTGGCAAACTTATTAGTACCTCTCTTTTCTAGATATGTGGTTGTCCCTGATAAGGGCCGTTTGGCTTCTGTCACTACTCTTTCTTAGTGGCCACATCTCTCATGTGTAGCTCCACAGACACATCTCCTACTCCGTTTATTCCATTTCCAAGGATTAATGGACACTGGAAGGGACAAGTAAGTGAGAATAGTTGGCCTCACTTTCCAAGTCCTCCTTTGGTGAATGATGTGTTCATGCCATTGAAGGAACAAGTTATATTGTCCCCTCTTTTTCTTCTCCTCTACCAATTTCCTTTGTTTTCTTTCTCTGCTACTTCCTCTAACAAGGAGAATATTCCTTAACTCTTTTGAAACGATCAATACCTCTCCTGTTGGGGTAGAAGCCTATATCCTCCACTTGACTTAGGACATGCTGCACATACTCCAGGTTCATTACGGCCTCGCTGAACTACCAGCTGCTAGATTGAAATGGGTGGAGGTGAGAAGCAGGAATATCGTGCTGCACGTGCGGCCATGACGAACCATATTAATAGCAGAAAAAGGGAGTGTCCCTGTGCATGTGTTAGCATGTTGCTAATTCACCGACCAATCCATTCAACGAAGTAATGAAGAGAGGCTTTGCCATCGCATGAAAGTAATTATAATAAATAATAGAACAGCACATGGTATACTAACAGTCCAGACAGTCAGCGGTGGATTCCGCCATGTTGGAGCTGGCAGGCACTGCTACCAACCCTATTGGAATGGGAACTAGTTGATGATTGCTGAACAGTAAAGAAGTAGCACAGAAAACATGCGAAGTGACTTTGAAGTTTGAAGGGAATGCGCCGTGCAATGGCAGCAACCGGGAATATTAGAGGAAACCAGCATAACTACACTGCAGCTTTGCATTCCGGAGATGTCTAGACGTCCTGATTATCAGTGAACTCGACGTGAAGAGATCGAGTCATAATCAAGATTGTCTGAATGAATGGATGAGGTTTTCATTTTGGCTATTGAAAACCTCTTTCTATAATATCTTAGAGATCTTAGATATATCCTGATTTGATCCTTTATTCACCACCATCAACATTTATATCCTTCACGAATTTTCCGTGATACAAAAATAAAAATGAGTCATTTAGACTCAACTGTTTGCGATTATTTTAGAAATTAGAGGTACACCTTGTACACTAAATTCAAATTAAATGCATAAATCAATTAAAGAAATTTGTTTGACTTTGGTTAATTGCACAGGTGACTTACACAGTATTGGAATTTTAAATTGTCCATTAGAAATAACTGGACTAAATTTGATTAGAGTGCGACTCTGGGTTTCAGTACTTCAGTTGGCACTTGTCGCCTCTTGCCGAGTCCCTCTCCTCCTCTTCCTTGCTCGGACCACCAAAAGACGAAATGTGGAACTATTCCCACTTGTCTAAGTTAACAGATGCCCCGATGAGCGTGTAAGCACGGAACCGGGTTGGCGCTATGAATGGGTGGTTAAACCCAATAAACGTCTTACAATAGATACAGACTAAAACGATGGGCATGCGTGTTTCTATTCCCGCTCACTGTATGTCCCGTGGGGCATAAATGCTCCGGAATAGGACAAATTAATTAGCACACTTTAAGTGCATAAATGCGCTGGGGGATGAGGCACTTTTTCCTTCCCCAGCGAATAAATAATTACCCCGCCGTGCGGGCATTAAATTGCATGCCTGATTGGCGAATGCGATGCTAATTTAATAATTAATCAATCAGTTCTGCAGCGAATAGAGAAGTAGTAACACATAAGTATTAATGGAGCTATCGACGGATTAAATCCCTGTTCTAGCCAAGAGCGCATTGAGAGGACTTGGACTCTCGGTTGCAACATGCTGTAGCATACGTACGCAGGAGAAGAGAACAATTCTCCTGCTCATATAGGAAGAAACAACTACAATCAGGGAGGATAATGTAAAGAAAAGTAGAAGACTATAGATATTTTCCAAGAGTACCACAACATCGCCCTAATGCAAGAGAGAGAGAGAGAGAGAGAGAGAGAGAGAGAGAGAGAGAGAGAGAGAGAGAGATCTTCGCTATTCAAGCCGGTGAAGTTTTTTCCCCCCAGAAAGAACAACTTTCACCTCCAAGTCACCCAAAGGAAGTACACCCCCCCAAGGGGACATTCAAGGGAAGGAAGACAGGATAAAATTATTCAGCAACAACAACAACCAATGCAGCAGGAGAATCAAATGGAGGTGAGGGAACCAAAACATACAACTCCACCTCCACCTCTCCCCACCTCCGCCACCCCCTCCAAATTCACCACCTAAATCACCTTTAGAAAAGGATAAAAGTACTGAAGGACAGGGAGAAGAGGATGAGTAGCTTGATGAAAACGAACAACTGCAACTACAATTATACTTACATGTACGTAAGGAAGCAGACACAATGGGAATAGCGCATCTGTACAAAGATAAAGCGGCTGCTTTCAAACATATAGAAGATCGTCTGGTGGTCTGGGATGCAAGAAACCACGAAAAAGATGATGGCACCCCACCACCCATTAGAGCGAGATTTAGAATGGTGTCATGTTTCCTTAGGCCCATGGGGGAAAAGTACACCAGCTGTTCAATCTCACTTGCCACCCGATTATGTAACCAACTAATTTAAATTCATGAACTATTGGAACAAAAGGGTTTGGAATACATGGTGGACTACCAAGATTGGTGTGTGGCGGATATGATAGAGCCAGAGTCGCTAAAAGCCATATAAGAAGATAATCGATAGCTCCTGACCACCTGAAGCCGTTAGTGGAGAGTATGCAACAGCCCGTGTATGGCTAAAGAGTGGAGACCAAAATTGCCTAGGGTACCCATTTTGGCTTGAGAACCCATTTTGATTAAAACCATTTAGCAAAAACTAACTTGATCTATTGATCTACCGGTCAAATACAATCTGAATTCCGAATGAATAAGTACGCTTTGTACACTAAATTCTAACTTGTATAGGAATGAATAGGTAAATTTTGAACTAACAGCGATTGGCCTAATTGCACAAGTGGCTCACACATTGCTGGCAGTAAAGACCGCCAATTAGGATATCTGGGCTAGACTGACAATGAATGCGACCTTGGCGTTTAGCGTTCCGGCTGGTGCTTGAGTTTTCATGCCGAGCCCCTTTCCTCCCCGAGTTTGTGGGCAGATTTCTACTCGTATAGCAACCACGTGCACCGAAGAGCGTGCAAGCATGGAACCGGGCTGACTTCAAAAGATCTGTGTGCAATTATGCTCGACGTCTCATATTGCTTTGGTAGATGTGATATTAGAAGGAGTGTTTGTTGCGTATATTCCCACTCATTATAGCCTACAAACAGGTCGACTGGGGTTTCATTGTCCTTTGACTTGTCTGCTTAATTAAATAGCACACTTTGCGTGCATAAACGCGTGAGAAGCGTTGCACTTTTTCACTCTCACTCTCCCTTTCTTTCCCTCCCTTGCGGGCATAAAGTGACGTAAAGTCCATTAAGAAGAAGAAGTCTTCCAGAGACGCGGTGAACCTAATGACGAAGTACATCAGCTATGGAACGCAGTACAGCAACACGAAGGAGGAACCTTACAGGATTCCAGCCAACGCTGTCACACCATCTCCAGTACTACGGTAAGCTAGCGCCTAGGTAAGGCGCTAGCTTCTAGCTGAGTCAAGAGCGGGAGTGAAAAGAACCACTCTTCTATTAATGTGTGACACCAATGTGAAAGAAAACACCAATTTATCTAAGGGGACGTGGGAAGAGAAAAGAGTGCGGAGAAATAGGAAGAGGACGGAGAACAGGCGCAAGGCCCGTCGAAACCCAATTCGATAAAACCTTATTAGAATTATATTATCCTTTGGATACTGTTCAAAACGTAATCCAGTAGAGAACCAATAGGGCTTAATAAAATTAAATTGGTCACAGACCTAAATTTTTTATTGATTTTAACAAAAGAGAGGTACGCTTTGTACACAAGATTCAAAATTATATATGTAGGAGAATTTATAACTACACAGCGGGACTCTAATTGCGATTTCGGCTATCACAAAAGTGGTAGTAGGGGACAGCCCGATTAGATCACTGAGCAGAATTTGACTAAAGAGAGTTGCTGTCATTTTAGAAGGTTCCAGGAAACGATTCGGGCTCTCGGCCAGACTTTTCCTCCCTTTCCATTCCCAGACATGTTTATTCCTGTGTGTGTGTGTGTGTGAGAGAGAGAGAGAGAGAGAGAGAGAGAGAGAGAGAGAGAGAGAGAGAGAGAGAGAGAGAGAGAGAGAGAGAGAGAGAGAAGCCCAAGACCCATACATTTATTTACATTGGACTGTGTGTCGTCAAGTGGTAGGCCATTCCTCACACAGTGACGATTATTTTTAAATTTTTAATCCTCTAATGAGCATGCAGTGCATGCTGAATAGAGGTCGCCCGGCGGGTGGATTAATTCCCACTCATAGGGGGGAATTAATTAATGCGCAGGGAGTGTAACAAGATAACCGAGTTGGGATTTCGGATTTACAACAGAACACTTTTGATGGTGATACAAATACAATGTTTATTGATGTATGATTTGAATGAGAAAGAATATTGATTAATACGTGCGTGTGTAAGGTCCAGATATTGGACAAATTAACATAATACGCACGAACCTAAAAATGCAACAAATATAAATACAAATGAATGACCTTACACAGTACAAGGACAAAGGTGAACAAATCACAGCAATTTCACACGATGAAAATAATGGGTGTTTTACTCAAATAGTAAAAACTGATGTATTCACTCAGCTAGTGAAAAATGAGATACTGTTTTACTCAAAACAGTAAAATGATGAATTGATTGGAGAGATATCATACAAAAATATCTTATACACTCCCAAAACAATGGGTATAACAAAACCCCAAAATTAGCCCACGGCTAAAAGATTACATACATGGAGTAACACAAAAAACACTTGCGTCAAAATCACACTTGGCTACCAGTCACACCAGTCAATCAAGCAAGTATCATTATAGGTAGTCACCAACCACCATTCAATTCCTTGGTCAATCAAGCAATCAGCGCCCACCAATCCGGTCTGCAACGCCCGATCACTTGCTACTCGACCAGCAACACTGTTAACTCAGTTCTACGGCTGCTGTGGATAATTTAGTCCCTAAGTTTTGATTCTGAAACTCCTGGTTGACAAGCAAGTCTATCTGAATTAAATCTGGACGACTCTGTCCCCCGGTCGTGATTATATTCCGAGAGATGGAACGTCAGCAGAGGCGAAGGAATCACACTGGAAACGTACATGGATTATGAGAAAAGACAACGGATTTGGAATTCATACATGTTGGTAACGAAATAAATGTCCACAGACTTTGATTTAGATAACACTGAGGAAAATTATTAATTGAAAGTAACACAATATCGCTTGATTGCGAAATAGAAATTGGATTCAGATACTCCTATGTGTGAAGTGGTGTCTTGTGAGTAGTAACGCGATTCAGGTCTCGCGTTTTTCTTGCGACAGACCCAACTAAGCCGCGGATGTAGAAAGAATCTTAACATTGAAACAATGACAATTGGAAAATGAAATGGAACGTCCATGGACTTTTATTTACATATTCATAATAACTTAATAGAAATACAATGAACTTCATAAGTGAAATTCATAAGAATTTTATAATATTGTTAGAACTTTTGATTAATATGACAATTAACAATAGAGAAAAAAATGAAATTGTGCTGCAGACTTTGGAAGAAAGAAGGTTTGAACTTTTGATTGAATAATTAACAATAGAAAAGAAATGTAAAATTGTGATACAGACTTTGGAACTGAGAAGAAAAGATTACATATCTATATAATAACTTAAAAATTGCCATGACTAACAGACAGCTTCTCTACTTTTCGGACTGCTCACACTGCTTTACTATATACTTAACAGCTTTAAAAAAGCATAGATTATAAAATAATTACATCGATTTCGAATGACTAAACAAGAACTTTAAAAATACTAATGCAATTATTTGCCAAAACTGTTAGAATTTGCAATCAAAATTATTAAATACTTGAAAACGATTTACTACTAAAATTGCTAGATTAACTAGCTATAATTTAACCTTCTGAACTAAAACATGCTCTATTATAAATTCGCAGCACGTGCATGTCGTGCTCGTTGGCTCGGCGTGCGCAGGTTTTGGCCGTGCTCCTTTGGGCGACTTTAATTCAAACTCATGCGTTAAGCAATTCAGTACTACATGTATTAAATATTAGATTTACTTTAGACCTATCATATGATTTCTAAAAGAAAGGATTTCTAAACTGTTAATTTTAAAATTAGAATTATTTATATAGAAAATAATTTAGTAACTACCTGTAATTCTCTTACTGTTCACTATATTAAAATGTTTCTATGGAAAATTTGAATAAAATTAAATAACTTAAGGAATTTGATCTTCTATCAGTTATAATAGATTAGGATTGTGTACAAAACCCTATTTCAAAATCAATAAAATCGAAATTCAATAAATTTAACACAAACAACAAATACACATTGAAGAAACAATAACACATAAAACCCATTAACTTTTGGCAATAGGGGGTTCCTCATATGATGTTAATCTGAGAGGGACAACACCAATAAAGTGAATCGTATACTCTGGTATCGTCGATGCTGTTCCGTACGGACTTACCCATGTATGTGAGATCATCATGGAGAATCATTAGGATCACCGAGACAAGCGTTTGGAAAAGAAGGACCTATGTGGAAAGACAAGGCTGTCTGAAGCGAGTTCTGATTTATGGACCAGAGGTTAGACGAAGTTTGAGAAAGAGAAGACCTATGCGATGCCCTCTATGTTAACGGAATAGTGTTAACATAACAAACAACGGCCCTTTTCATGGCCACTCCACTGCCTCGAAAAGATTTATTCTTTCTTGCCTAAAAATTTATTTTATTTGATTATATAATTTATGTTTAATTCACAAAAACATTCTCTTATCTAAAATTTGTTTAGTCAGTTGTATAATTTGGGTATAATATTATGATATCCACAAACACGAACGATTCAAACTATAGAAATACACAGGTGGTATGATGTCACGGTACTTGCTACATTGTTGCAAGTGTCCAGTACCGTGACGTCACCCTACCTGTTCCATTCCTATTGTGCCTATACAAAATTCCCATTGAGACTATACAGTCCCAGGGTGATATTTTGAGGCTATAAATCTTGAGGCTATACAGTCCCGGGGCTGTAATGCTAATTCCCATTGAGGCTATAGTATCCCACTACACTACTTAGGTTACTAATAATTTAATAATAATTTATTAAAGTAATACATGAATAATTGTTTAGTTTAGTCAATTTAATCGTAATCAGTAAATTTTGAAAATTTAACTATAATATTTATTGGTAAAAGTTAAATTAATAATATTAAACTGTTTAATAAGTGTTCTTCGCATTCGTTTAAGTTGTTTAAACATTTCTTACGTAATAGGAATCATAAGTCCGTTTTCCATTGCGTTAAGTCATCTTTTAATCCATACAGTATGGCGAGTGTCCTTTCTCTCCCTGATCACAGGAAGGAGTCTGAATATCGCAATTTTTTCGATCTGTCCTTTCTCCCTGCTCAACAGGATGGAGTCTCATCGTCGCATATTGTATTCCATTTCTTTTGTATTTCACTAATTTCTTTTAATATTCTTGTTCCATGGCCTGAATTCAAAGTCCGTTTCGTTCCGTTAGTTTGATTCTGTAATTCTTCCTCTGTTTATCTGACATTTTGGAACTAGGGGTTTCCTGTACTGAGTAGACTGCTTAATGACAAAACGTTCCGTAATGTGAAGATATCACTTTACGGTGAGGCATTTATACACAGACGATGTAGCCTATATCGTCTGTGCGCTGGAAAAATTCGGTTTTTCCTATCGAAAGCACTTCGCACGTGCGTCATAGGATGAACCGAACTCACTGTTTCGAAATAATGTACAATATACAAAAATCACCCTCGGATATCGTTGTACACAAAAAACGAAACCCGAGTACATGTATTTAATAAATAGAGAGATTTATACAATTCCGTGACAATACCCTCCCCCCTCCCCTTAAAAATAGTGGCAACTCTTTTAGAAAAATCACGGAATGCGAACATAAACAATTATTTAAAACATCCAATTTGGAATACTAAACGAAAATAATTTGCTAATTACACCCTACTTAAAATATCAGCACCCACGTTTTCCGACCCTCGGATCGCCTCGATTCGGAAACTATACGGTTGCAAAGACAACCATCAACGCATCAATCTTGCGCTGGCGACCTTTGCTTTGTTCAAGCATAAGAGCCGCTGATGGTCCGTTTGTAAGACGAAGTCCCTCCTGAAAAGGTATGTATGGAATTTTCCTATCCGCCATACTAAGGCTAGGCACTCCTTCTCAATCACGGAGTAGTTTTTCTCCCTAGAGAGCAATTTCCTACTTGCATAAGCAATGGGTAATTTCATCCCCTCTTGTTCCTGTAGCAAAACAGCCCCAAGTCCCGTATCGGACGCATCAGTCCTCAGCACAAAAGTTTTGTTCAATTCTGGCAACTTTAAGATTGGTGCACTTATCAGTTTCTGTTTTAAAGCGTTAAACGCTTTTTCCTGGCATACGCCCCAGGGAACTTTATTCGGTTGCCTTTTCCTAGTCAAGTCTGTTAATGGGCTGGCAATAGCCGCAAAATTGGGAACAAATTTCCTGTAAAATCCAATTAAACTTAGGAAAGATCTTACTTGTTTCTTGGTTTCTGGTCTAGGTGCATCTCTGATTGCTCCTATTTTGTCTGGGTGAAGTTTCAACTGGCCTAGTCCACTTACAAGATGGCCCAAACATTCTAGGTTAAAATATCCTATGCTACATTTGGTGGGCCTAGCTGTAAGATTAGCAGTTTGAAGTCTATCGAACAAATCCCTTAATACCTTGACATGTTCATCCCAGGTATATGTATAAACAATGATATCTACAAAACTATCGACTTTTTCCATACCGTTTAATAGTTTGCGCATGAGACGAACACACGACGCACCGGCATTGACTAAACCGAAAGCCATGACTTTAAATTGATAAAGACCTTTGGGAGTCTTTAATGCCGTTAACTCGCCAACATTATCAGCGATTGGTACCTGCCAATAACCCTTGGTAAGGTCTAACTTGGAAATGTATTTGTGACCTGCCAACTTTGAAAACAAGCTTTCTATGTCTGGCATTGGCTCTGCATCGAACACGGTCATTTTGTTTAGTTGCCGAAAGTCAAATGCAAAAAAGGTTTGTCCCGTCTTTCTTTCTGACTAATACAACGGGGGACGAGTACGGGGAGCTGGAAGGTTCGATCACTTCCTGGGCTAACATTTTTCCCACTTCTTCGTTGATGGTCTCCCGCGCATTAAAGGGTATTGGATATCCTTTAATTCTGATCGGCTCTGAGGTATTCAACTTGATCTCGTGTTGAATCAATCCAGTACGGCCTGGTTTGTCCGTAAACACGTCCGGGTATTTGGACAAAACCTCTAAGATGTGCGTACGCTGACTCTCGGATAAATACGGGCATACATTGATCTGGTTTATACCTTCTTTCCCTACGTCAATGGGGTATTCAATGGTCATTTTGGTACTGGAGATGAATTCCGTTTCGTCACACGACCTATCGTCTATCACCGCTACACATACTACATTCAAGACCCCTTTATCAATTGCCTGACTAGGTCTTTCTACGTAGAGTTTCTGCATGTTGGACCTACTTTCCATGCCAATGATGTAGTCCACTTCCTTTGAGACTGTCTTCTGGCAAACATCGCACGAACGACAAAATCGCGCTACACCGCTATTGACACCAGGCCAATAGAATTGTCGCAATACTTTAACCGTGGTTTTATTCATACTCAAATGGCCTGCCGAACCCGACTCGTGCGCCACCCTGAGTACGTGCGACCTAAATTTCTGGGGAACGACTAGTTGCAAGCACTTCCTACCGTCGTTTCTAGAGTACTCAAGAAGTAGTGAAAAAGGTGCTCCGGCCCTTTAGTTTCAAGAGTTTTAGTCTCACGTAGACATCTATGTTAAAAGAGGCGTCCCAGCACTATAACCTCAAACGGGAATGAAACATGGACCTGTTTAGACTCAATAGAAATGAACGTTACGGTAGTGGACACCATCAACAATGTGGCAAGTGGCTGACCTCAGTTGGCCGGAATACTGGCAACAATGTTTCAAGTTTCACATACATAGATTTATGAACATAAATCTATCACACATAAAATATAAAATCGATTAAAAAAAATTTTAGGCAAGAGAGAATAGATATCTTTTCGAGGCATTGAAGTGGCCCTGCAAAGGGCCTTTGGGTCTCTTCTTCTGTGTATTCTGAGTTCTTCTTTTCCTCCACCAACTTCCTATTTTCTCTCCTACATTCTTCTTTTACTTCTTTTTTCCTCCTTCTCCTTCCCATCCTCCTCTGTTTTTCCTCTTCTTTTTTTATTTTTTTTCATTCCAAGCTCTCATTCTTATTCTTTTATCTTCATCCTCCTTCTCCTTCTTTACTTGTTTCATCAATTCTCTTATCCTTTCCTTCAGCCTGTGTGGGCTATACTCGTCATACTGCATCCTCACCACAAATTCCTCCAGCATCCCCATGTCATCAACTGCCTCTAGCAGTGTCTTCATTGCGTCTATTTTGTTAGAAGCCATTGTTCTTTTATTAAGTGTTGAATGGCGCGAATGACGAACGCTATGATTTATATAGTTGAAGCACGCACGTGAAGGAAAACATCCCTTACAATAACTTCATATATTATATACTATCCACACAGAAGGGAAGGGAAAAAACCCATTATATACTATCCACCCCAATATCTACTATCCACACAGAAAGGAAGAAAAAACCCCAATATCTACTGTCCACACCAGTTTCTACTATCCACACAGAAGGGGAAGACAAAAACTTCAGTATCTACTATTCACACCAATATCTACTATCGACACAGAAGGGAAAGAGAGAAAAAAGAAAAAAAAAAACAATATCTACTATCCACACAGAAGGGGAAGACAAAATCCCCAATATCTACTATCCACACAGAAAGGGAAGAAAAAAACACCAATATATACTATCCACACCAATATCTACTATCCAAACAGAAGGGGAAGAAGAAAAAAACCCAATATCTACTATCCACACCAATATCTACTATCCACACAGAAGGGGAAGACAAAATCCCCAATATCTACTATCCACATAGGTACGCGCGCACAGCAACACACATACAAACAAACACACAAATACACATAAACGTAAAAATAAAAATACACACAAAGCATACAAAAACACACACACATCAGTAAAGGAGTCAGTGTTTATAGTCACACTACTCCACATTCACACAAATTGGCAACTTGAATAGTCTCTTTTCTAGAGATCTGGTTAGCCCTGAGAAGGGCTGTTTTTTAAAACTCCAGATACACCTCTTAATGCCGGCACCTCCCAGGTCTAGCCCCATACATGCATTATCTGCTCCAGTCCTGCTCCCAATTTATGCGTGTGGTTGGGAGCGCAGAGGAAGGTTGATTGGCTTCACTATCCCACTCCTCAGTTTGTGGGATAGTGAACACTTGTTCCCTCCTTCTATTCCACACCCTGGGATGATGTTGCTGACGCTGAGGCTCCCACTCTTGCCTCTGTCTTTCCAATTCTTCCTCCCAGTTTTCTGTCTAGGGGACAGCGGATCTCGGTTGTGGCTGTGGCTGTGGCTGTAGCTGACATGGCTGTGGTGGCGCTGTTAATGGTTGTGGAGGCATCCTCACCTCAGGCTTGACCTCACACAAAAGTCTAAGCATGAACTGAGGTAGGATCCTTTCCTTCTTCTATTTCTTATTTTATCTCCTCCTCCTCTTCTATTCTTGCACTTTCCGCTATGGTCTCCATAGCCAGCTCATCTAAAAGGCGCCTGGCATATTCCAGGTGCATTTGGAGTTCAAGAAGCTTGGTGATTCTGCTCATGTTGTTGTAGTTGACGAATCAATGTTGGGTAGCCAGACCGACGAACGATGCGCTTTATATCCCTGAAGCACCGATGTGAAGGAAAACATCCCCCTTACACCAAAATTTACAATACCACGATTACCACAAACAAAAACACGGAACGCGAGGACCTAAAAGAAACACTTACGTTGACTTTTTCCTTACAAACACATACATACATTATCTGACAAGACAGAGAAACGAAGTGCTTATAGACAAACTTCTATTTTTTTAACTACAAACACAAATTTTGGCAATTTGACTAATATCTCTTTTCTATATGGTTGGGTAGCCCTGAAAAAGGTTGTTTCTGTTGACGGGGAGTTATGGCAATCTTTTATCTTCTAAGATTGCGTCCACGTCTGGGTGCAGGCTTTCCCACAGAATAAGGTCTGCTTTTGCGGAAAGAAGAGAAATCCTTGATGTCCACACGGCAAACCTCTGTCTGACTCCTGCTACTGTTGCTGTTGTTGTTGTTGCTGCTGCTGCTGTTCTCTCTCTGCTTCTGAAGTCTATACTTCTCCGTCCACTCTTCTTGCACCTTCTTGATTTCCTCTCGGAAGACCTCTTCTATCAAGTCTTGGGCTATTGTTAACATCCTGAAATTCTCTATCTCATCAGGCTTGGGTATCAGGTTTTGCCTGACACGAAATAGATTCACATAAGGTGCGTTCAGCTTGGCTTGTCTTGAAGGCATCTTCATAGGAGGACGAGTCAACAATGGATGGCGAGACTGGATACCGCCCCGCTTTATATAACTCAAGCGCAGACGCGATAGAAAACATCCCTACGATTTTTTTTGTTGGGTCGGAACGCTATGATAGCTAATTTCATGGTGAGGAACAGAGAGAAGTCAAAGAGCATGTATAATCACAGCGTTTTTGAAAACAAACGACAGACAAAAGTTTTCAAAACACAACAGTTTTATTCAACAAACAACAACTAACAAATCATATAACATCAAACAAATTATTTTCATATGGTTGACAACGTTGTGAAGTCAAGCTAGACTTCCACTGAGGCAGGACATTAGACCACTGATGTACACTACATTTCCTAGCTAAAGATAAGAGATAGCCAAAACGGTCACAAAACCATCTATCTACTTTCTCATCGTTTCTAGAAGAGTTACGATCAAAATAAGTCACTAAATGTTCTAAGGGATATCCAAGACTGCATTGATGAAGAAAATACACACAATATTGTCCACACACCATGGAATCTGTGCCTCGTAACTTCACATCATTGAATCGTGTCGTCTGGGCATTTCTTCTCATAAAGTCAATGATATCGTCTTCCAAAGGTGGTACTCCATACAAATCAAAATACTCCACACAACTCTCTTTAGGGAAGTAGACGGCTACCCAGTGAGTTCCTGGAAGATGACTGTCGTCCGTGTTGATGACATAAGATTGATGGTCTTTAGGTTGGCGATGAGGACGTTCATCTTTAGCACACACGACAGGATTCCAAGAAGCAGTGTACGAACTGTTGTTCAAAAGGTAGTAAAGTTCCCAGGTATCCATTTTTTGTTTTGTTGTTTTTTCTCATTTTTTCACAGGGAATGATAAGTCATCAATTCAATCCTGACTTATTGCTTGAAAATCTCTGACAAGTAACCGTCTCTTCTCTTCGTCTCCGCACTTTGAGCCAAGAGATTCGATGTAATAGATCTCTAGAGCAATCAGTGGAGGAGACGAATGATCACTCAAATCTTTATACCACTGATGTAACACTGCTTCTTCTGAGATGAGGCCCCAAGCGTCGTAGAGATACTCGTCCAATTTTTCTTCTTGACTCATCATCTGACATTTATCGTGTTGAATTTGACTGGGATGATCGTTTTGACATCCATAGCAATCTTTCTTGATCAATTCCGTAATTGTATCCGCCATGTGTTTGGCAAAACAGGACACCAAATGTTGTTCTTGTTCTGGCCATCTGGACCTCATTACTATGTCCCCTTCGTCTTTGTCGTTTTTGGTGGATGGTTCTGCTTCCACGTTATCCTCCCATTCCATTTCCAAAGAGTCTCCACTATTCAAAGGGGGATAACAGTCTTCCATAGTTTCTAAAAGTCTAATAGAATGACTACTCTCAAACTGTTGATTTCTATGGTATTGTTGAATTCGGCATACAAGATGACGTTGACCGTCTCGGGTAGAGCTTCTGCAAACTGAAGTTCCACACGCAGTTGACCGGATTTTATAGCGTGGAAATGTTCCTCGTCGCTGCCTTGGTCTGGAGTGAAATCGAAGGCCCACAAAGCATACCCTCCTACATAATCGTCGTACGAAACGCGGTGGCTGGTGTTGGTCCCTAGCTGTCCGGTGGCTTCGTACAGGAACAATTACCATTTCAAGTAATTCTTCTGGGCAAAGTTAGGTTCGAAGGGTCTGGTACAGAAGGTCTTGCCATCACGGATGACTTCGATCTTGGACACTCTGTAGTGCTTAAACTGAAAAGGATTGGCAGTAACAGCTCCGTTGAGGGCTGCATTGCTAACGATGCCAACGATTAAACGTTTGGGTAACTGTCCTTGGAACAGATGATCTTCCATCTTGGATCGGAGTCCAGTGGTGAAAGTTTTCACTTCCACGCGTCTTATCGGATACTTGGCGGTCGATCTGCTCAAAGTGTGACTGTTGTCGCTTCCCACTTTAGGTAACACTTCCTCACGACGCACGTAAAGTCTGGCTTCTTGGATGATGGTTTTGTACTCGTTGGCATGGGCCACCAAATGGAAAACGGTACTGCTACGATTCAGTCTCAGGCGGATATCCACTCCGTTCAGCAAATACTTCTCTTGTAACCACATGTCCAAATGCAAAGGATCCAACAGTTCTAAACTACATCCTTGCAGAATTTTCTTTCGACGGTCGTTAAAACCCACATTATGAGAATCGTCATCTGCTGTTATTTCTGTGTCGTTAAACTTGTCCTCACCTGCGGTGTCAGGTTTCTATACCACGCAAGCGTCCAGATGAGTGTTCTTGGCCTCTTTTCCGTACGTCAAGAGATTTTCCAGGTACGCTTGGTAACGGTAAGTATCCATGCTGCTGCTGACAAGTTTGTTATTCAAGTAAAAGTCTACTTCGTTGAACAAGGAATGCATCAAATTGTTGACGGGAGCTACTCTAACATCGGCTCCTGGAGAGATGACGTCCGTTTTGATTACTTTGACTTTCAAATGTAAATAACTGCTATTCAGATCGATGTAATCTTCGGGCTGTCCTTTGATTTCAAATTAGATGGGAACTGAATTGTCAAAGAGGAGACGGGATGAAATTCGACCCATTGGGATCCTTGCATCGTCATCATGGTGGGTGGCATGGCAAACAGATCCAATTCCGACTTGGAACATGCGCAAGACTCTCGGTGCATCATTTCTTCTCTCTCTGTGATTTAATAATCAAAAAGGTCTAAGTCTCGGACAGTTCGTCTTTTATTGGTCTTTATAGCTCTGGGTGCGTGAAGGCCTCTGGAGGGGTGTCTTCGTCGTCGTCTCTTTCTTCCTTGTCCTTGCTGTGGTACCAGGGAAGCAGAAATGTCTGACTCGGCAGAGTCCGGGGCATTTATAGGAGTTTATCGTCAACCCAAAATCTCTTTACCCGTTTGAAGCAAGACATTTTTGCCTGCTCTCAAGAAGGCTTCTTTGGGATTATGTTTGTCGATGATGACATTTTGGAGAAATTCCTTGGCGTGTGTCAAAGCGGCATCTTTCAAGGCGTGCAATCCTCGTATCATCATCGGTTTCAAAACGGGGGCCACCGAACGAAAGGCTGATTTCAGCATATCTCCTAAACCATGTCCTCGTTGTCAAGCGACTCCTCGGTACACAGGATACATGACTTACAAGTTGTTAGAGAATCGTTTTCGAAAATGGAGTTTCGCAGTGACTTTCCCTTTGGTGAATGCAATATTTTGTCCCAGATCTCCTTTTATAGTAATTTTGACGGTGTCGAAATACGACTTATTGACAGGCAAATAGTAAGGATGTACAAATTCGCGGTGAACGTGTAGGTGTTTCCACCTTCCTCATCAGTGCTCGTGGCAGAATCCACTTTGAAAGGAATGACTCGCAGTAACGGTACGGAGGTGTGTCCCACCACCTTGTACTCCACTACATCGGAGTAAACAAAGATCAAATTCAGTCCTTGGTTCAATTCTACAGTCAATCTAAAATATTTCGCAAAATCCAAGTTACTAGTAACGGCTGGTATTTCGTTTTTAATCCTGATAATCTTGTGATCTCCACCCAACATATCATACAATTCAGGACAAAATGTAATGGCCAACACTTTGTCCTCTAAAAATTTAATCACCAAGTGAAGAGCTATTTTGTGGTATTCGATCGTGACACTTTTTTATTTTTGTCCAAGGCGTTGCCAATCAGTGCGTTGAATTTGGTAGCAATCGTGTTCACCAGATGTAGACCGCTAAAATAATAGCCAGCAGGAATGGTCAAAAGATAGGTGAAACGTTTAGTATTGGAGTCCTGGGTTTTCATAGAGTTACCTGCAGTTGCGCGTTCATCGAAGTTTTGTTGCACTTGCTAGTGATGAACTTCGACCGTAAAAGTGTTTTGATTTTCAACAATGTTTTTGATTTGGGTAGGGTGAATGATTTCCGCCAAAGCCACTTCCCAATGGGCTTCGTGATCCAATTTGACGGCCTGAGGTAATTTGGCCGTGTAACAGCATAAAGTATTGTGGGGAAACACCTCCATGGAACTGTCACTGGGTAACGTTAAATAAAATTGGTTGTTCATAATTCCAGATTTCTACTGTCCGAGAGGTCACTGGATGTCAGAGGAGTGTCCAAAAGATGATTGTTTTGGTTGGGGTGGTGACTGTTGGAATGGTGACTAACGTTGGACTCAAGGTTCCGGTTGTTCCCGTTAGAAGAGTATTTCTGGGACGGATTAGGAAGACGGTAACCGATGAAACTGCTCAGTAAAATGGTCCACAATTGTTTGTCTCCTTGTTGCAAACTCAAATTGGCGATGGCAGCACCGATGACACAATACACCACAAAGATTTGGCTGAAAAAGAAAGACGATTTGTGTTTTAATCACACGTTCTCCACACCACACCCACAAGGGTTGCTTTTGTAGACTTTGCACAGAAGAACTGGAGGAAGGAGTGGTCACTGTGGTAGCTGAGGCTGTGTTGAAGGGCGTGATGGTCACTTCTTTTTATAGTTGATGAGTTGCGAAGCGTCGATCCAAGAATCAAAACTGGGAGGATATCCTTTCCAACGTACTTTGACTTCTTTGACACGTCGTTTTTCCCACTTTTCGGTTTCTTCTATCGAGAATGCTTTTGATGTCGTACGCTTCGTCTTCTTTTTTAGACACGCGTTGTAACTCAGGCAAGTGAACCGTTCCTTTTAAAACTTCCCCGTTCATGTCTTCCAATTTATAAACAGTAGGATGACGGCCACGCACTCGTCCAGTGACACGAAACAATTCGGTGGTCCAGTTGGGTAAGTAACCTTTGTCGAAAGTGCGCTTGGTTTTGCAAATGCGCACCCAATCTCCTCCTGCCAACATTTCACCTTTCTTGGGGACAGTAGGGAACGTACCAAACAGGCGCGCAAAGACGGTCACTTTGTTGTCGGAAGTAACTTCTTGGGGGACACGTCCGATGCTCCGATGGTAAGATTGTTTGCATGCTTGGACTAGGTGCGGAAAGACGTCGATGTACTTGAGAGTGTGTTGATGCGTAAAAGATTTCCACATGCGTTCTTTCAAGGTGCGTTGAAAACGTTCCACGATGCTGGCTTTGGTTTCGGGATTCTCGGTGGTGAAAAAATGAATGTCTCGTTTCTTCAATTCTTTTTGGAAAGCTTGGTTCAGAAATTCGGTGGCTTTGTCGGTTTGCCATCGAAGAGGGTGACGATCACTTTGTTTCAGCACCAGTTTGAGGGCTTGCACTAACTTACTGCTCGATTTGGAAGTGAATGCGACTACCCAAGCAGTTTTGGAAAAGACGCCGTTGACGCAAAACAAATATTTGTAACCACGATTGTATGTGGCCAAATGAGAGACATCGGCTAAATCGGCTTGCCATTGATGATCGATACCCTCCACTCGGGTGCAACTTCTGGAAAAGTTTGGTCGAATGGGTTTGTGTAAAGTGTACGGGGCTTGTTCTTGTAACCATCGTTGCACTTGAGGTAAACGGACACTTTTCAGACGAGTTTTGGCAGCACGATACAATTTCTGAACTCCTCCTTAACCTAGGATGGGATGAGTCGTAGTAAATGCTGGCTAACACCTTCTCCATTTCTAAATAAGTCACACACTTTTCACTGATGCTACTTTGGATGGGACGATGGGGTGGTTTGGAAACGGCTTTACGTGTCCGATGTGACACGGCAATATAAGTCGAAGGTAGTGGTGATTGTGGTAATGGGATGGCTTTTGTCTTCTTTTCTTTTTTCCCTTCTGGTTTCCCTTCTTTCTTTTTGACTTCTGTCGAAGGAGGAGTGGACACCATCTTTTTAACCCAAGCTCTGAGTTCTTCTCGTTGAGGTTTGGGGGAAGGGATCAACAAGGATTCTGCAATCTTACTAGGGATGGGAGCTGCTGACGGTGTTTGAAAGACTTCTCGTGCCTCTTCTTCCTCATGCATTCGTGGGACTGCGTCTGTCTTGATCGCTGGGGGTGGCAGTGGTGGTGATGGACTTTTCATCAGAGTCTTAAAATCTTTCAGAGTTGGTAGAGCTGTTTTGTCTAAAGTTTTCTGGTGAAAGAGTTGCAGTGGTTGCATCAATTGACCGTATCGTTGAGATATTTCCGTTTCTGACAAATCGCTGCGATCCGTCAACGATTGCAGTTCGTGTTGTAACTGGGACATCTCGGTCAAATGAGGATTGGGAGGTAAATGCGGGGTCCATTGTTCTTGCCAACGGTGGCATTCCATCCATCCTTTGTAACTCACTAAAGTCAGTTTTCGTCCTTCCATCGGATTCCAATGGTCACGTCTGAGATCTTCTAACTCCAGAATCCTCCTTTTATAAAATACTTCCCGGGAGTCACAACATTGGTCCCACTACTCCTTTGACAATAGGTCCTAACAGGGGTAAAAATCCTCCGCGTTAGAACAACATCTTTTTCTTTTGACGGATGGGGATTTTCTTTTGGACCATTTGGCGAAGAACGTGTCGATGCTTGGCTAAGCATTCTTTCTGATGTTTAGACAAAGGTATTGTTCCTTTCAAGACATTCAAACAACATTCGCACACGGTATCGGTGATGTCTTTGGAGGCTGTTTGAATGAGTTCTTTTCGAATGGGTGGAAGAGGGATTGTTTCTGGAGGGTGACATCTTTGTTTGTTTGTTGCTCCGGGACATATACCAAAAATACACTGACGTCGATGACTTGGCACACGTCCTTTTATCTTATTTTTTTGGGAGTATGCCAAAGGGCTTGTAATCTATCTTTTTGACGAAATCATCTACGAACTCATTATTAGAAACGAAATCCTTCCGTTTGGTTACTTCTGTTTTTGTTTGGGCGAATGTGTCTTTTCAGAGGGTGACGTCGATGCTTGGCTAAGCTTTTTTTCTGATGTCGGTTCAAACGACGAGACTGATCTTTTCTTTTTCCTTCTCCTTTCTGGACAGGAGAACGGCGATGGTAGTGGTGTGCACTTCTTTGAGGGGACATCTTTGGGCGTTCAGGAGAAACAATAACACTGATCCTCATCATTTACCCAGGTCTTTTTTATACTAGAATGCGTCGTCACTGATTGTCTTTACGTAGTATCAACTGGATGACAGGCATCACGCGTCGTGAAGGGTATCGCAAAGGACTAAGTCGGGACAGTTCTTGCTTGGATAAATCCAGTAAACTCTGTAACATGCCCGATCTCTCTTGAACTTTGATTTTGGGTCAGGTACTTTGTGAGCGGCGGACACTGCAGCTAAAGAGGAGGAGGAGGGTGTTACCGCTGTAGGAGAGACACGGGTTTCCATTGTTTCATTAAATTATTAAGAACGGATGTCAAATTGGGTTTGGCTGGCGTCACCAGCAACGGAGAAGTGGAAGACCCTGAGGCTACTGGAGACGCGGTCACCGTCGCTGCATGTCGTGGTTTGCGAATGTAAAGTTGCGACCTGGCCGAAGTGCCTCTCTTGCGGGTAGAAGCTGTTTTTGGGGTCTTTTCTGGAGCATTTCTTTTCTTTTTCTGGGGACTTTTCTTTTTCGGAATCTGTGACCTGATCTTGACACCACTGCTCTTTTTCTTCTGGGTATGTTGGGGGAGTGGCTTTTTCCTTGGGGAGGACTTTGGGGGAGTTAGAATCCCATTTTAAGAGGGAGCAAATGATGACACCTCCTAGACAACCACTACCTCCAGGTTTCAAAATGATTTGCTTTTTGGTTTGAGTGTCGATGCGGGGGATCTGCCAGTTGCGTCAAGGCTACTTTGTTTCTGTCAAAGAAAACGTTTGGTTTGATGTGGAATGTGAATGATGCCTTGCAGTAATTGACGTGCTATCACCGTAAACCATCGTAAGACTTCTTTGAGACTGGCTTCTAAGACACAAGCACGTATTTCTGGATTGTTTTCGCGACTGATGCCGTACAAGGCACAAGTAAATTTGACGGGAAGATGAGACTGAAGGTTCATGATGTTGACTTAGGTGTGAGACAGACCCAAGGTGTCCGAGGTTTTTATAGATTATTTTGCTTGTTTGTTGTTAAGTCGACGGGGACGTGTACACGACAGGCCCTCCGTCTTGGCACCAGTGGTGAAACAGATGGGTACGTAATCGCAGATAATCGGGGTTGCTGGGTTTTAAATCCAAGAGTAAATAGGCGTGTCGGGTTTGAGTGGCATCGTCGTACGCATGTGTCAGCCAAGGCGTTCCTAACTGTTTGGCTAAGTCTTGCATTTGCAATTTGTCTGTAGGGCTTTTAAACAAGACCACGTAATGAGCATTGAGACTAATGGTGCGATGGGCTTTACTTTGTTGAAACAAATTTTGGGTGATGTAAATGACACTGACATTACGATGATGCCCTTTGCGCGTAAACCAGAGTTTAATTTCTTCTTCGTCTTCTCCTAACATGTCGTCGAAGATGACCAGGTGTGTTTGACTGGGGTCAGACACGATCCCGTCGTCTTCACCAGGAATGCCTTCCACAAAGACGATGGAATCGCCTTGACTTTCTCGCAGAAGGCTGTACGCCGATTGACACTCCTTGTAACACCACACGATCCGTTGAAGTGGATGATTGATCAAATGATGTTTATGTCTGATCAAACGTTTAACTAATTCGGTTTTGCCTGAACCACTAGGTCCGGCAATTAACGTGTTAAAGGGATGTTAAAGCTATAATAGTGTAGGAAATGTCACTTCTGACACAATGACAGACAAGACAAGAGTTTTTATACTTTTTTCAGGACACGTTTATTGCAATCTTTAACTGTGAACAACACGAAAGACAAAAATACATAAAAGCCAAATGGTTAAGTACATGGATAAAATACACATAAAAACGATAAAAGTGGAATATAAACAAGTGACTGTACAACATTTGTTTGACAAAGGTGTGGTGTCGTGGGGATAGTTTGTAATGTTCTTAGAGTCTCAACACTGGGTACAGTAACACAGGGGTTCTCCCGGAATGGTCTTTCGGGAACGTTGATGACAGTCCTGTCCTGAAGGGAGTGGTTTTCCTCGGTGACATGTTCTTCTTCTTGTGGCACTGTCACTAACACAGGTTTAAAAGTTACTTTTTTCACTGAACGTTTGACTTTTATGATCACAAACCTTGGGCATAGTGTGCCACTTCTTTTGTCCAAGCCTCGAAGCCCAAACGTTTCCAGTCACGTACATCTTTCCAGTGAGGGTGTAAGTCACAAGCTACACATACATCGTTGCACACATCTTCAATGCCTAAAAGTTGACGAATCTTTTTTCCCGTAGAGGTCGAGAAGTGTCGAGATGAAAGCGCAAGGCTTTTAAGAGAATGAGTCTCTTGTGTACATTTAAAGGTACCACTTTCATGTTTTGAGTGGTATGTACTGTTGGTAAAGAGCCCACAAGGAATCGGCTGGTAAACGAAATCCCAGAAAGAAAGTCACTAAGACACACACTACACGTCGACCCCAATTCAATGGACACAGTTCTCATAATAAGTGTTGGTGATCCTCCACAGTCTAAATACTGTCATTGATTTCCTTCCACGGAATCTGTTGTATCACGAATGATAAATGTCGGGGCATGGTAGTCCGTTTTAATACCTCTTTTTGTTTTGAAGTAATAAGTGTACTTTTTGCACAGAACTGATCGTACTCCATCGTCGTATCCAAAATAGTTTAGTCACTAGTTCACACGTCAAACACCGCACAGAATTTTCCTCTACAGACAAAATTTGATAGCGTAAAAGATTTTGGTAATCCTTTAACTCTTTCTCTGGAATTCGATGTAATATTGCCACCTTGTAAGGAGTAGGACGAGTAGTAACCAAAGTCTTCTGGCCCTCGCCCAGTTCAACAATATCTGACCGATGGAACGTTTTCAAATGAACCAGTCCTCTTATACCATTCAGGTACCAGTGTTTCCAGCATTTCTGACATAACGGATGCAATTGTTCTTTGCGTTGGACTTGTATTTTGACAAACTCTCGGTAAATGCGTTCTCTCAACTCCACAGGCAAACCACAAATGTTCTCTTGTAAAGTATCCATCCAGAGATTACTAGGGTCCCACTAAAGATAGGTAGTGACAGTGCGGAAAAAATCGAGTATGTTCCAGGTAAGCGGAATCTTCCTGTTCCCACTAGTGAAGTGACACACCGCAACTGAAACACTTGACTTTATCCCCTTGGCCCAAGTAGACTAATCTAGCTCTGGCTAATTCTTCGGGGGTAGGTCCTCCCAGATATTTTGGCTTTCGCATCCGTCAGGTTTGACATGCACAGCATCAATTTCCATGGTAGATATGGTAGTAGTAGTCATAGCAAAATTCCCATGATGTGGTATTGAATCGCTGAGGTCACAGCGTACGGCATCACTGCAATCGCAAGGCACAGCATCGCACTTGAGTTTGCTCTCGTTTGATACATGCTGTTTGAAAGGATTCATCTTTCTCGCTTTGTGTTGGTAGTTGCAATACACTATCGGTCTTGGACGTTGTCCCTTTTTATATGCTGACCAATATCGACGTGTCCGTACGGTAAAGTGAAGTGTTTGGGATGTCGCCCTCTCTTCTGGTACACGATTTGATACACTTTTTCCAAGGGTCAACTGACGATTTGGTGTGTGGGTAAACGTACAATCTTGTGCGGTTGGTAGGTGACCACTCTAAAATTTCGACCCTCTCCAGACTGCAAGACTTCTTTCAATACCCCAAAGTTCACCACTTAACTGGTGCGATAATTGAGAGCCAATCCTTTCACTTTACACTAGGTGTGCACTTCTCCTTGTGGGTCTCGGTATTCGTAGCCGTAATTTTTAGGACCGTCACTAGCAAAACTTAAAATCTTGTCGTTAGGTTGCTCGTCCGTCCAGCCTCCTAAACGGTCTCCTTCGATGACAGGGTGACGGTGACCCAGGCGATCGATGTAGATGCAATTGTCCGTGTCAAAATACAGAACACGATCTCCTAATTGGTGTAACGCTTCGTACAATTTTAAGCGAGCATGGGCTGTCCCGTAGGCCGCAGTGATGACTTTCCAAATTCGTCGGCTTCCAGAAAGTCCAGTTCTTCTTCGTAATTGACCAAGATCAAGTCCTCACGAAGGACGTCCATGTGTTTCATGTATTTGGTTTTGTCGTGAATCATCTGGAAGTAGCAGAAAGGATCGGACACGTCCAGAAAGAAGACAGAGAAGATAAGAAGACGAGACGAAAGTGAGGAAGAAGAAGAGAAACCTGTGACAGTGAAGAAATTCAAAAAAAAAAGGAGAAAGTGAACAAGACACAGAAGAAATCTATGAACTTTTTAAAGTGTTGTGTTGTGAATTGGATTGTAAAATATGTACCAGAATAGACCAGAAAGAAAAACGTAAGTGTCGCTTCGTTTGCATTTTTTTTCACAAGAGTATATCTTTTACGGATCAACTACACGTAAGCACATTACTGGCTATCTGGTGCCAATTAAAAGTGAAGTTCTAAGACTATAAAATCTTCTTTGAGAAGCGCAAAATACGATTTCACAATAAAAAAAATAGCAGTATACCCTGTGCTAAGGAGTTTACAGTATGTAAATAAGTGATTCAGTTGTTTCTTTTACAGGTCGGACGAGGAGGAATATACAATCCACGGCCAAGAATACTGTCAGCTAGTAAAGGTTATTTACTATGTTTTCTGTAAAAGTGTTAAAAAAATATATCTATATTGGCAAAACGGGATAATTTTGCACCTCAATTAAACCTTTCTACAATGACAACAAGAAGAAAAAAAGATGATCCCGTAATACGAAAATCAATTCTTTATGTGATTGTTCAGTTACGTGGATTTAGAAGGAAAACAACAGCATTACTCAGTAAACACGACCGCTCCAGTGGCATAAGAGATTAGAGCGTCCGTCTCGGATGAGGCAGGTTGCGGGATCGAACCCCGGCCGAATCATATGCAAAGACTTATTAAGATGGTACTAACAGCTGTCTCGCTAGGCGCTCAGCATTTAGAGGTTAATGTTAGGACAGGTCAGCCTGATGTCAGGATAATGTGACTGGGTTGGACATGACGCTACGTGTATGTGGCGTGATATCCCTTTTGTAGGATCACTATAATTTGCCACACTGCAGACATCGTAGCGATATTACTCAAATTGTTAAAGTTACGTTAAAAATCCAACACACACACACACACACACACACACACACACACACACACTTACTCAGTAAACACGTTTTGGACATAGAAAAGGATGGCAACTGTTTCTTTCAATTTATTTCTCAGTTTATATATAGTTCGCACATAACACCAAGAGAAAGTAATGACTGAAGTATTGCAGGCAATATAAGATGGAAAGTCTTTAATCACAATACATTGACGAGGTTTCGACAGTCGTAAAAAATGTTTTAAAAACAGATGGTTATATCAACATGGGCTACAGAAGTGGAAACAATAGTTGTGAGTGAATGGTCTCGATTAACGGTATTTGTGTTAAAAGCCTGAAATGAGGCCATCTTGGATCACGTATGGAGACTCTCTTAACTTCAGTCTTAACAGGAAACATCAACATTCATCATGAAACGTATCTGATTGTTCTAGAGAGAAAGTTTTTAAATGACAATATCATAATATGAAGTGTGGGACTGGTTATAATACTTTAAATGACAATATCATAATATGAAGTGTGGGACTGGTTATAATACTTTAAATGACAATATCATAATATGAAGTGTGGGACTGGTTATAATACTTTAAAATAATTTGGTCTTTCTGACTCTACTGCTTAAGGGATCAGTCGCAAAATTCTGGAGAAGACTATGTGGTGTTCAAGTTTTCATCAAAGTCTTGACTAAACCCAAATAAATTTACTCTCAACAGGATTAAGGTCTGTACTAACGAAAAGAAATACTAACAGTAGAAAATTGCTTTTGGCCATTACAGAATGAAAAAGTGATTGGGATTATGGGAGTAATTTCTAAATATAATTGCAGGAAATGGAGGTTTGGAATTTGACGTGCACAGAAAGCATCGAATAGTAATTTTAATATCTTCTGTGCGCAAGGTACAAATGTAACTATTGATCAAGACTAAACAATTTTAAAGGGCACCTGTTGTTTTGTTTTTCTTCTTTCTATGCACATAATACTGAGTGCTATCAAGCCACAATCGACTAACTGAAGAAAAATGATAGAAAGGAGATATGCATCGGGAATGTGGCCAACATTATCATGCTCATGGGGCTTTGGGCCGTTCAGTTCAACACGAACATTTGTTGGTGATCAGCCTTAGGTTAAATCACTTATACGATGTTTACTTTAAGGTGAAAGTTTACCTTTGTACTGAATCTGATTACATATGTTTGAATGGTTGATTTGTCCTATACTGTATGCACTAATGCCAATGTTTGACTGGTTGACGTGCCCTATGGTCTATGCATGAATGGGTTCTGTTTGAACTATTTCTGTAAATAACGGAAAGACTCAACTACAAGTGACTCTTTAAGCGTTATGTAAGTTGTCTCCCTTGGTCCCTAGTAATCGCCTTCCCACAGTAGGTATTTTGAAAATAATGCACACACTAAATACATATAAAATCTGTATATACTTTTAGATGATACAAAATTTGATAAAACAAACAACACTACGTGGTTGTATTTAATATAAATTATAATCTAAATGAATTCGCTTAAAGCTATTTTCTACAAGCGGAAGTAAATTCATAAAACTGCTCATTCATGTATATATTTTATGGTAAAAATACCCATCATGTGGAGGCAGTACCATAATGTTATTAAACTTCAGCAAACGTTCAAAGTTACACGTTTTAGTTAATATTGTTTTATTGTAGCCTCCATATTAATCATGATCTTTAACATCAGCAAAACTTGTTTTAATATTTTTAAAATTAGTATGACAATTTAAATCAAACTGTACAAATTAAGAAATACATTTTAAGTTTTCTACAATTGCAGTATATATGGAGAACAAGAATTGTCCGCAAAGAAACCAACCAATTATTCTGGCAAAGGGGCAGGGGTACCTTGGATTTATTTTCAAATCTGAAATATTTTTCTCTATTACTTCAAGACAATTCTTTGCCACTATTATAATTTAATATAAGATGTTCTTTTTCCACAAATTAGAGTAAAATGTTTAAAAACTATCTGAAGTGTGGAAATTTGTAATTTTGGGGTTACAGTATACAATTTGTTTTACCGTTGTTGCGATCTACGTCTAGTGAAGTCATACTTGGTTCTTCTAAAGCAGCGGTTCTTAACCAATGGGACGCGACCCAAAACTGGGTCGCCATGCTATTTTGAGTGGATCAACGTAAATAATTTGAAATTTCCTACCTTAGTGGTTTTTAGCATTTGACGGTTCGCGACGCTAACACCAAAAACCTAATCTGGTCAGACGGCCAAAAAAATGATACGAGCCGCTGTATATTTCGAGTACACTTTGATCATTCCTTTCATTTTTTGGAAAGGATTCGAGATTTACGACCTGTTTATAATATTTCCGTTTATAATAGTATGCCATTAAGGTGGCGGTATATGGGATTTACGTTGCTGTGGATCCATCTGTCTAACTTGTTCATGTTAAAACTACTATACAGCTTCACTTATTAACATTAAACCTTTACTATATGTGAATTTGGGTGAGTATGTTTGTGCACCATCTAAATAAGCAGATAGTGCGTTCGTCCTTATATTCTGTTATTTTACGAGAGAGAGAGAGAGAGAGAGAGAGAGAGAGAGGGGGGGGGACAATTTTAACGTAAACTTCCAATTTGTAAACTTTTGAAATGAACCCCAAAGTTTAAAAAAACAAAAAAACAAAACCAAAACAAACAAATTACTTGGTTTATCCACTGCTATAAAACTGTATATAAAAACTGCTTTACTGCAAGGAGAGTACAGTGCTATGTATTAAAACTATTTCATCCCATCAGTGACAGCGCTGCATAGTCTTTAATAATCTCATAAATTAATGTGAGTGCATCAACATCCGCTTTCACGCCATTTATGGTTTAGATTACTATTTTGATTTGTCACGTGATCATCTAGTGTAGTCATTGTATTTTTAGATAAGATAAGCCCTACGTGCCTCGAAGAATGGCTCTTTTTAAATGCGATTTTAAGTTTTATTAGATTGAACGCAGAATTTTACCGTGTATGTATTAATTTATCATACAGGTTAAAGTTATGACACAATATTAGTTTTACCACTCATAATCCACTGCTTAATGGAAGATGCAACTTGACTCGTGTTGCCAAACCACAAAAAATGTTGTGTGTGTGTGTGTGTGTGTGTGTGTGTGTGTGTGTGTGTGTGTGTGTGATTTGGATTTATAATGTAGCTTTAACAGTTTTTCAGTCATATCGCTACGATGTCTACAGTGTGGCAGCTTATAGTGATGTCTAGTACTGGGGCAGCATGCCGCAGACATATAGCATTATGTCCCACCCAGTCATAATATCATGACACCAGGCCGACCAGTCCTAGCACTAACCCCTTAATGCTGAGCGCCAAGCTGCTGCTAGTACCATTTTAGAAAGTCTTTTGGAGTTCTCACTCGCGACCTCTCGCATCCGAGGCGGACGCTATAAACGCTTAGGCCACTGGGCGGTCGTTATGTTTCATAGAATCTATATTCTTTTTTCCACTTTATTATTTGTTTTATTCAGGTAGTTTTCTCTCTTCTGTCAATTAGCTAATGGAACTTTTTTAGAGGTGGCTAACACATGAAAATAAAATATTACTCCAGAAATATGCCACAGTGACCAAGTTTTCATGCACGTTGGATGTGAACTATATAATATATGACTGTATGGTGTATTACAATTGTCACACATATCATTACCTACCGCCTTGGATATCTGTCTTCATTTTCCCTTTTTATTAAACCTTACATTTAATTATCAGCGCACCTTATTTGTTGTTGTTGTTCTTATTTGACTTTTTTGACTTTTTATGTTGTTTTTTTTTTTTTTTTTTCTTCTGCCGATTGTCATGCTTGTATATTTGTATGGGGAAGGGCTTATCTAATTTTGTAAGAACATATAGCTCGCGGACCGGATGTTGTACAGCCCTGACATAGGGTTTGAATAAGGTCAGACTGTGTGGGTATTGTTATGGTTGGGGTGAGGTGCTCCCAGTGTTTTATTTAAATTATTATAAAAGTCCCACCCAGGCTCTATTTTGTTGGAAGGTAAATATAGTGAAAGATAGATGTAAAGCTCCGAGCCTCCAGTCAGCAATGCCGACGGTTAGATGGTTAAATATACAAAAAGGTTGAAATTCAGTGAATAACAATTTAATAGCAATTCAATAATCAAATGACTCAAATTCCCAATTACACTCCTTCCGCTCGACCCTTTAATAAGCCTATTACATCACTTAATTAGCAGTGTGAGATTGATTTCCACCTGTCCTTGTATTTCTACTCATCTGGTGTATCCTTCTCTCTCTTATTTATCCCACTTCCTTCTCCCCTTCCTCCTCGACTTTTCTCTAAATTCCTTCTCCTCCTCCTCGACTTTCTCTACACTCCTTCTCCTCCTCCACTTTCTCTAGACTCCTTCTTCTCCTCCTCCTCCACTTTCTCTACCACGACTACTCTTCTGTCGACTTCGACTGTCTCGACTACAGTCTCAATTCTGTCTCCACCGCTTGAAGACTCGGGACCCAATGGAACCCGAAGTTCTGTGTCCCCTAAAAAGTTTCCTTTTCGAAGCTTTGTTTTTCCTTAGAATCTACCTTTAAGTTTTGCCGCCAAATTACGAGTGGCTTCTTAGCGGAGTAAACCCTATTGATCCGCAATCCTTTCAGGCGAATACTAAATTTTCTCTTACGCGTCTGAAGTATCATTCGGTTCGGAATTGTAATCACACCCTCTATCTCAATTCCGATTGGATATCGCTGTAAGCCGATCCAGTCAAATTAAGCGGACAATGTCCCTCTCGCTGTCTGTCAACGTGGAGACGGATAAGAATACGTCCCGTTCACCACGTGGACTTCCTTTTGATCTTTGGACTAATCTTTAACACATAGGTGTGATAACTGTAAAGCATTTATTAATATGGTGCGATCTATCGCCTTTTCCGATTCAAGATTTCGGTCTCCGGCCGGTCATGTAATCATGCGTAAGAGTTTAACATCTTTAGAAATCAAGCACATGGCCGCGGTAATATTCCCAAGACAGGTAGATTGCAGCTTATACATGACTTTATCGCTAGGGCATAGCAAACATGACGCCCTGTATTCCCATCAGGTTTGAATAAGGTCAGACTGTGTTCCCATCAGGGTTTATGAGGTCAGACTGTATTTCCATCAGGTTTCAATAAGGTCAGACTGTGTTCTCATCAAGTTTGAGTAAGGTCAGACTGTGTTCCCATCAGGTTTGAATAAGTTCAGACTGTATTCACATCAGGTTTGAATAAGGTCAGGCTGTATTCACATTAGGTTTCAATAAGGTCAGACTGTATTCACATTAGGTTTAAATAAGGTCAGACTGTATTCGCTACATGCACACAACTTGATGTGCAGAATATTTATTTGGTGACGCAAGGACTGACAACATTCCTCAAATGGACTGATACACGTACAACATTCCTCCTTACATAAAAATAAGATAATATTTAGCAAATTACGTAAAAGTGCAAAAAAAACCCCCCAAAAACCGTAATATTTCTTGGACCTCATCAGAAAGTTAGCTACTGTGTACATATACATGTGTAGTCCCCCGAAGCAAATAATGTCCATGTACTGTGTATGGCGTTATCATATAATGCTCTTAAACTATACAGCTACGTGTATATAGTTATAGGTCTCTTAATATTACCCGATAATTTTAAACTGCCTCCAACCCCTTTAACATCGCCCCCTTTCCCCGTAATAAAAGCATGGTTACAATATCATAATGTGACACAGAGAGCACACATTAAGTTTTTCTAATGCATCCAGATGTATTTCCTCGAGTAATGTGCAAAACAATGCAGTTTTATTCCAAATTTTATTCATTAACTTGAAATATTTCTTGTCAAGTGATGTAATCTTCATGCCACCCTTCTGCATTCTACTATGAGCATAATATTTTCCGAATGATGTTTACGTTTAGAAAATGTCTATGTCACGTTGTGCGAGAAAATTTGCTAACAATTCCTACTTCATATTTACAAATGTCTTCTGATAGAATTCGTAATTCAAAGTACTTTGGGTAATGTCAATAAGTGTTATATAATATTACGACTTTAGACCGATTCTGAACAAAGAAACAACATGTCAGTGACTTAGCCATTGCGTCATAGTAAAGTTCGCGGTTAATTCAAAGAGAATTTTGCCGCGGTGGTGAGAAACTCTGTTTGTTTTGCAATCAGCTTTGACGTCACCGGTTGGCTTAGGCTTAGAGACAGGAAAACCTGACATTATAACATATCAATACTACCCGAGATAGTTTTCAAAGAGCCCACCGGTATCCAATCAGAACTTAAATAGTCAAATTTTGGGGAAGAGTCAGTACAGTTTTGATTTGGCTAAAGAAACATCACGTACTCAGAGAGCAAAGTGGGCACTTGTTAAAAAGAGCGGGAAAAAGATTTCTAGGAAATTCGGGCGAGAGTTGGAACAAAGGCTTCTGAGGAAGCTTTCCTGGTGGATAGGGCGCCACCCGAAGATTAGAGAGAGGAGAAGACGTGGAAGGCCAGGAGAATAGGCAGTTGTGCGAAGGCGCAGGGCCATGAGAATATGCAGTAGTGCGAAGGCGCAGGGCCGGAGACGGAAACAAGGGTACCGGAAGTACTGAAAGGGATACAAGACGGAAGTTACAGATGAGTAACATAGAAGGACACGGGAAGGAAACACTCTCACCTTTAATTTCGCATGATGAAATAACTGGCAATTTGAATAGGACTTGCATTGATTGGAAGCAATTGCATTGAAAAATTGCCCTGTAATTGTTGAATACCGTGATATGGTTTATTAAATTGTTTAACCTTTCACCTTATTATTTTTTTTATACTTTATACACCTAAACCGTCGGCCCTGCTGACTGGGGGCTCGGAGCTATTTAATCTTTAAAATTGTCCGTTTTTCTCGGGTGCTAGTAATAATTCCGTAGGGGTCACGTGACTGTCCACATCTAATACAGTTACAATTTGTTTGTTTAATACTTGTTGAACACTGTTTGGAAATATCAGCATAAATCAGATCGAGTAAATCATAACTGTATTTACAACATTAGTCTCATCTTACAGGTTAAAGTCTTAATTGTAGTCACCACATTATCCTCACCTAACAGGTTTGTAAGAGAGTGAATTTTGCAGACGCCATTGTAACATAACAATTTTAAATCGATGTGTGTGAATCGGCAGAGGGTTAAAACAGTGGTATGTTTAAAGATGCTAGTGCACGAATACATCTGGTAGGGATTTAACTGATTATTAATGAGGTTCCGTTTGATCACTATGTGAGGCGAAACTGGACATGGGATGAACATTTGGTTTTGTTTAAGCCAAGGGTTGAAATGTTGCAGAAACAGGGTTTGTACGTGTTGGTGAAACTTTGCAGTATTTTATGGTATTTTAAGGGAAGCGGGAAAAATGTAAAAATTTCCAACCCGCAGGGAGCGTGTGTTAATAATGGCGTTTCGATAAATTAGAGTTCTGATTGGGTAACTTAACGGTTATATGTGTATTTTCCATGCGAAATCTTCCGTATTGAAAATATCGTACACCGCAAAAATAGTCAGTCTTGACTCGGTGAGAAGACGAAAGCCTCGTTAAGATTCTCTCTCTCTGCAGAATTTTCGTTTCCATAATCACTGCAGACTAAGTAGTACGAAAGTTAGGTTTTGCCCTATGCGTTACCCTATGGGGACGCGGACATTTATGCGAGACTCTAACTCCCATGACTGATACACTCACGTCACGTGTGTGTTTGTTCCTGGATGTTCCATCTCAATCGGGACAAAAAAGTGAACCACAGACAACGGCCCATATACGGAATAACTATATCATGGGGGATAGAGGCGAAAACGGGCGAAATGATAAGAAAGGCAAAACCATCACTTTCATACTATTTCACATTTGGCTCACAAATAGCTTCATACAGATATTCTTGTTTTGATTTAAACAGAATTTAGAACTAATTCTATCCTTTATATTAGTCGAGGTAAAGAAATTGCCTAGTTCAAAGAAACATCTAGTCCCATCCAACCTTCCAACCCTACCCATCCCACCGCATGTGAAAATTAAATTGTCTGTCTTTGATGTATAAAAATAGTATGGTATGGTGGACGAGGATGATATATCCTAACAAGTGACAAAAATGGCCTTTGTCAATCAACAGAGCTTCTTTATTTCCGAAGTGAAAACATTATGTCATATTTGTTTTCAATGTGAGAAAATGGTTTCGCCGTTCACTAGACTTTTGCAATATAATGAAGAAAATAGTATACCTGAGTAAAACTTAATTTAGATAACCTTGCCCTTTCCTGGCGACCCAAGCATGGAATTTTGTAAACTGTTGGGATAATATAAAATTATTTAGATAACCGCGCTATTTCTTGGCGATCCAAGCATGGAATTTTGCAAAGATTGAGGATAATATAAAAATTATGAATGCAAAATGTAAGTGGTCGCAGAATTCCTGCCAAATAAGTCCTTTATTTCGAAATATCCATTCTTACATCTTATTTATCATGATAAACATATTTCGAAATAATAGGCTGTCTATTATCAGACACAGACGACATTTTGCCAAGTCTTAACGCACTTAAAGACACAGACTACATTTTGCCAAGTCTTAACGCACTTAAAGACACAGACTACATTTTGCCAAGTCTTAACGCACTTAAAGACACAGACTACATTTTGCCAAGTCTTAACGCACTTAAAGACACAGACTACATTTTGCCAAGTCTTAACGCACTTAAAGACACAGACGACATTTTGCCAAGTCTTAACGCACTTAAAGACACAGACTACATTTTTGCCAAGTCTTAACGCACTTAAAGACACAGACAACAAATTGACTAATCTTAACGCATTTATAATTTCTGTAGGAGATACTGATAGCTGACATAGGTATGTATGTAAATACTGTTATCAGGTCAATAAAGTACAAATCAAACTGATTGCGAATAAAGTGATTATAGTCGAACTTTTGTCACATGCAGTCGAGCTGTCAACTTGACAAGCAGTGTTAACATAGCTGAGCAAGCGGGCATATAAATAAATTATTCTCCTGGATGTCATAGAAAAATAAAAGTAATTACAATAAATAATAGCTATACATTATCATATAATAGAAACAGTGTATAATATTGGATAATAACTCTGTAATTTTCTCTGATTATCAGTGTTTGGGGGAGAACACACACACACACACACACACACACAGACATCGATTATCCAGACCCATTGGGGTACATATATTTTTTAATGATAATCGAACAAGATTATAAATATTTGCTATGCAAAGAAATAGAACTATGAATGAAAACATCTTGATTCAATGAGTCCAATAAATCGTACGCTTGACTGTGTCTGTATCACTAATTGAGCACATCGATATCATCGTTTTGTACACATTTGACGTACAAAGCCGATCTTCTAAACAAACTGTCAAATGGCTTTGATCAAGGTAAATTCATTTAATATGGACTTTATTTACACTTATGCTGGTAGCAATTAACTTTTATCTTCCGTTACGTTCCCATTGATCGATTATCGACAGTTAATTACGTAAGCTTCCATGACATAATATCTGTGATAGGGCTCTTTATAAAGTTTTAATCATTCGTAATTAGCAGTATGATTTCTTTCACTTCGGCACTCAGCGACAGTGTTAGAATAAACGTCCTCTTTTTGTATCTCGCTCTTTCCCCAAAGCATTTATTTTTTTTACTTTTAAAAGATAAAATAGTTCTTCTTAATGCCATTGTAATGATAATGGTACAAGAATTTATTCGACTGCGATTTTTTATTATTTTTATTTCTATTACTCTGTTCTCTGGTGGCATCGTGATCGGCAAATCAGTTATAAGATCCACGAATGCGCCCCCACCCCCGGCCATTTACTCCCCCCTCCCATCAAATCCTTCTAGCACATGCACTGAATGCTCTCAGAAATTTACTATGGGGAAAACAGGGCCGGATGATGGCACGTGTTCGCCCCCTCTCCCCATAAAACAAAACCCAAACCGTAAGTAGTGAATGGGGGCGATATAGGGACAATGGGAACTAACATTAAAATACCCCCTGGGGGATATACGGACAAGAATAACGTGGATTGGGTCTGTATACTCATTTTGTCGGATGGATATACTGCACTCCCAAGGTCGTGCAGTATAACCATCCGAAAAACTCGTTCATATTTTCCCATACAAATGCAGTAACCTATAAATCTGCGAAGAGTATTTTCTCGAACTGTAAACTTGTAAAAGTTATATTTGAAAATATCCCCCAATTAAATGATAGGCTATGGCATTAGTTTCTCACAAATAGCATACATTTATAATTGGTTTGATTGGAAATCAACCGTTGTGTATCATGAATGAGGGATGGACAAACTAATTAGCTACTGCAGTGACCACTCCTTCCCCCAGTTCTTCTCTGCAAGATCTACAAAAGCAACCCCTGTGGGTGTGGTGTGGAGAACGTGTGACTAAAACACAAATCGTCTTTTTCTGCCAAACCTTTGTGGTGTATTGTGTCATCGGTGCTGCCATTGCCAATATGAGTTTGCAACAAGGAGACAAACAATTGTGGACCATTTTACTTAGCAGTTTTATCGGTTACCCTCTCCCCAATCCGTCCCTGAAATATTCCTCTAACGGGAACAACGGGAGCCTTGCGTCCAACGTCAGTCCCCCTTCCAACAGTCCCCATTCTAACAACAATCTTCTTTTAGAAACTCCTCTGACCTCCAGCGACCCTTCCGACATAAGAACTCTGGAATTATGAACAACCAATTTATCTTGACGTTACCCAGTGACAGTTCCATGGAATTGTTTCCCAAAAACACATTATGCTGTTACACGGCCAAATTACCTCAGGCCATCCAGTTGGATCACGAAGCCCATTGGGAAGTGGCTTTAGTAGAAATGATTTACTCTAGAAAAATCCGAAATATCCTTCCAAATCAAAACACTTTTACGGTGGAAGTTCATGACGAGCAAGTGCAGCAAAACTTGGATGAACGCATCACAGCAGGTTACTCTATGAAGACACAAGACCCCAAAACTAAACGGTTCACCCACCTGTTGACCATTCCTGCAGGCTATTATTTTAGCAGTCAACATTTGGTGAACACGATTGTTACCAAATTCAATACCGTGTTTGGCAAAGCCTTGGAGAAAACCAGAAAAATGTCGCCCCCGAGTACCATAAAATAGCTCGTCACCTACTGATCAAATTTTCAGAGGACAAAGTATTGGCCATTACATTTTCTCCTGAATTATATGACATTTTGGGTAGAGATTCCAAGTTGATAAAGATTAAAAACGAAATATCAGCCGTTACGGGCAATTTGGAATTTGCGAAATATTTTCGATTCCCTGAAGAAATTAACCAAGGACTGAATTTAATCTTTGTGTTCTCCGATGTGGTGGAGTACAACGTAGTGGGACACACCTCCGTACCGTTACTGCGTGTCATTAATTTCAAAGTGGATTCTGCCACGAACGCTGACGAGGAAGGTGGAAAGACCTATCACGTTCACAGCGAATTTGTACATCCTCTTTATTTGCCCGTCAGTAAGTCGTATTCGACACTGCCAACATTACTATACAAGGAGATCTGGGACAAAATATTCCATTCACCAAAGGGAAAGTCACAGTGAAATTTAGGAGATTTGCTCAAATCAGCCTTTCGTTCAGTGGCTCCCGTTTTGAAACCAATGGTGACACGGGGATTGCACGCCTTGAAAGATGTCGCGTTGACGCAAGGCAAAGAATTTCTCCAAAATGTCATCATTGACAAACAAAATCCCAAAGAAGCTTTTTCTTGAGAGCAGGCAAAAATGTCTTGCTTCAAACAGTCAAAGACATTTTGGGCCGACGAGAAACTCCTATAATTGCCCCGGACGCTGTCGAGTCAGGCATTCCTACTTCCCTAACGCCACAGCAAGGACAAGGAAGAAAGAGACGACGAAAACACCCCTTCAGAGGACTTCACACCCCCAGAGCTAAAAAGGCTAAGAAAAGAAAAACCGTCCGAGACTTAGACGTTTTTGATTATTAAAAAATCAGAGAAAGAAAGAAGGAAAGAAAATGATGCACTGAGAGTCTTGCGCCTGTTCCAAGTCGGAATTGGGTCTGTTTGCCATGCCACCCACCATGATGACGATGCAAGAATCCCAATGGGTCGAATTTCATCCCGTCTCCTCTTTGACGGATTCAGCTCCCACCGAGTTTGAAAGCCATGGACAGCCCGAAGATTAGATCGATCTGAATAGTAGTTACTTGTACCTGAAACTCAAAGTGATCAAAACGGACAACACCAATCCGGAAGCCATGCCAGAGTAGCTCCCATCAACAATTTCATGCATTCCTCGTTCAGCAAAGTGGATTTGTACTTGAATAACAAACTGATGAGCAGTAGCATGGATACTTACCCTTACAGAGCGTACCTGGAAAATCTCTTGACGTACGGAAAAGAGGCCAAGAACACTCATTTGGATGCTTGCGTAGTTTGGAAACCTGACACCGCAGGTGAGGAGAAGTTTAACGACACAGCCCTGGCAGTAGATGACGATCCTCACAATGTGGGCTTTAACGACCGTCGAAAGAAAATCCTGCAAGGCCGTAGTTTGGAACTGATGGATCGTTTGCATGTAGACATGTGGTTGCAGACAAGTATTTGCTCAACGGAGTGGATATTCGCCTGAGACTAAATCGCAGCAGTGTCGCTTTCCATTTGATGGCTCATGCCTACGAGTACAAAGCCATGATCCAAGAAGCCTGATTTTACGTGCGCCGCGTAGAAGTGTTACCTAAAGCGGGAGACGACAACAGTCACACATTGAAGAGAACGACCGCCAAGTATCCGATACGACGCGTGAAAGTGAAAACTTTCACCATTGCTGCTCGACTCCGATTTAAGATCGAAGATCATCTGTTCCAAGGACAGTTATCCAAACGACGTTTAATCGTTCGCATCGTCAGCAATGCAGCCCTCAACAGAGCCCACGATCAAAATCCTTTCCAGTTTAAGCACTACAGAGTGTCCAAATTCGAAGTCAGTCACGATGGCAAGACCTTGTGTACCAGACCTTTCGAACCTAACTTTGCCCAGAAGAATTACTTGAGATCGTACTTGTCCCTGTACGAAGCTACCGGACAGCTAGGAACCAACACCAGTCACGGCATTTCGTACGAATTATGTAGGAGGTTACACTTTGTGAGCCTTTTATTTCCCTCCACACCAAGGCAGCGACGAGGGACATTTCCACCGTATAAGGTCCGGTCAATTGTGTGTGGAACTTCAGTTTGCAGAAGCTCTCACCGAGACGGTGAACGTCAACTGTGTGTGGAACTTCAGTTTGCAGAAGCTCTCACCGAGACGGTGAACGTCATCCTGTATGCCGAATTCGATAGAAATCAACAGTTTGAGAGAAGTCATTCTAGATTATTAGAAACTTCGGAAGACTCTTATCCCTCTTTGAACAGTAGAGAATCTTTGGAAATGGAATGGGAGAATACCGTGAAAGCGGAAACCCAAGACAAAGACGAAGAGGACATAGTGGTCACGTCCAGATGGCCAGAAGAAGAAGAACATTTAGTGTCCTGATTTGCCAAACACCTGGCGGATAAAATTACGGAATTGACCAAGAATGATTGCTCTGGGTGTCAAAACGATCATCCCAGTCAAAATCAACAGGATAAATGTCTGATGATGAGCAAAGAAGAAAAATTGGACGAGTATCTGGACGATGCTTGGAGTCTCATCTCGGAAGAAGCAGTGTTGCATGAGTGGTATAAAGGATTGCGTGATCATTCCTGCCCTATATTGACTACTTTAGAAATCTATCGCATCGAAGCTCTCTTAGCCCAGAGTACGGAGACGAAGCAAAGAAACGGTTACTTGTCAGAGATTTTCAAAGAAAACGTCAGAACTGAATTGATGACTTATCATTACCTGTGGAAAAAAAAAAAAAATACCGAAAAAAAAAACAACAAGAAAAATTGATACCTGGGAACTTTATTACCTTTTGAACAACAGTTCGTATACTGCTTCTTGGAATCCTGTCGTGTACGCTAAATATGAACTACCTCATCGCAAACCTCAAGACCATCAAGCTTATGTCATCAACACCGACGACAGTTATCTCCCAGGAACCCACTGGGTCGCCGTTTACTTCCTAAAGAGGATTGTGCGGAGCATTTTGATTCGTATGTATTACAGCCTTTGGAAGACGACATCATTGACTCTATGAGAAGAAATGCCCAGACGACGCGATTCAATAATGTGAAATTACGAGGCACAGATTCCATGGTGTGTGGACAATATTGTGTGTATTTTCTTCATCAACGCAATCTTGGATATCCTTTAGAACATTTAGTGACTTATTTTGATCGTAACTCTTTTAGAAACGATGAGAAAGTAGATAGATGGTTTTGTGACCATTATGGCTATCTTTTGTCTTTAGCTAGGAAAAGTAGTGTACATCAGTGGACTCATGACTTCAATCAATGGAAATCTAACATGACTTCACAACATTGTCAACCTTGTCAAAAATAGTTTGTTTGATGTTATTGTTAAACGTTAGTGGTTAGTTGTTTGTTGAATAAAAAATGTTGTGTTTTGAAGAAAAAAAAAATGTGTCTGTGGTTTGTTTTCAAAATCACTGTGAATATTTTGCTCTTTGACTTCTCTCTATCCCTCACCATGACATTAGCCATCATAGCGTTCCGACCCAACAAAAATCCAGTAGGGACGTTTTCCGTCGCGTCCGCGTTTGAACCATATTTTGGGCCCAGCCTGGGGCTATAACCAGTCGCGAAAGCACTTGAATGCAATAAGCGACTTTAATCCATAAAACAACAAACAGTCTGATTCAAATCACAGTCAGTCAGAAGACACATAGTTGGCAGGATCGCTGTAACGGGAGCGCAGTGAAAGAGGCGCCAGCGGGAAATGGCGGAAGCAAAGGGGCTACTAACAAAGGACCATAGAACAACACAACAACACAAGAAAACAGGATGGCCGTAAAAGTAGATCCCTGCACCGCTACGCAGAGCTATCCTACACTGTTATAACTGCTGATACAGAAAAGGATTTAGTGGACAACAACCCACAGAACGCCATACAGTTAGTTCCGACGAAACGATAGAGCATCCAACCGGAGTGCATAGAGAGTTTTTGGAAGGCTACTTCGCTAGGCTGGACCCTTACACTAAAGGGAGCCATAAGACCAGGGGAGCGGCCACCAAAACAAATCTGGTACGGAGTTGGAAAGTCGTCGTATACCGGGATAGACTTCATTTCGAGAAGCCTGCATACCATGGAAGCCGGAAGACAGAAAAGATAGACACGGCTTCTAATTTTGCCTGATAAGAATCGGTTTTCATTTTGGCTTGAAAACCTTTTTGATAATATCTCTATTGTGTAAACCAAATTTGACCCTTTTGGACCACCATCAAACTTTTTCATTCTATTCTGATTAACAATAGGCGTGACACGAACAATTCTAAGTCACTTGACTTAACTGATTGGCAAATTTTAGAAATAGATTTATGTACACTTTGTACACTAAATTCCAACTATGAATTACATTATTTAAAGATGAAAAGTTTTAATAACTCATTTTATTTGATTAATTGCACAGGTGGACTACACAATATTGGTAATAGGTAAAGTTCACTAACATAACTGGACAGAATTTGACAAATAAGTGCGGTCTGGCGTTTTTGGGCGTGGGCGACATCCATTGCTGGGCGTTTGCGGCCTTTCCCGGGGTGCCTTTCCTCTTTTTCCTCTGCCAGACAAGTGAAAAGCGCGACTTCGCGCATTAAAGCGGTGTTGTAGTGGCACCATTCCTACAACCCCGACCAATTAAAAATCCTGACATCAGGAATTAAAAAGTCGCGAAAGAACCTAGTTTTCAAAGGCGACTATAATACTTCATCATCATCAGTCTGATTCACGATTGGGAGCAGAGCAGAGCACACGTACTTTGGGTCTTGTCACTCTTAAGAAGTGTACAGATTCACAAAGCAAGAAGTTGAAGCATCAATTGTCAGAGACTACCACCAAATCAAACCGTCAAATAGGAACAGAATTGCAGCTCGCCTAGCAGATTGCAGCTCGCCAAGCGGTTTTGACCAGCAGAAGTGGACTAGCAGCCAGCCAACCTGTTCGACCAGCGCTGTGGTCTGGCAGCCCGCCCAGCAGGAGAACGGAATTACGCTATTACCTCTTTAATTTAAAATTCATTTAGGGACGGGAATCGAAAAGGTAATTTTTACAATTTGGTTATAAACCTTCGGTTAATTATTTGTGCTGTTTAGTTATTCACTTTATTCTTATCTTTATCTCATTCCACTAACAAACCACCCACCCCCAATTTAGTATATGACTGTTAATTAACTATACAGTCGGGTATAAAGCCTATATTTCAGTGTTTCAATAAGCAAGATAAATAGTGAACTAGAACTCACACCAGGTGTCAGGAATCACGCTGACTTATACCTGGGTGGAATCCTTGCAGGTCGGCCAGCCCTTGCAGATCATTGCAAGATTTTCTACCAGTGATTATAGATCACCTTCTCAAATTAGCTATCATTATTAGTATTAATTGTTCGTAATAAACCTGTTGATTACAAAATAGAAATATTTATTTAGGCTCACGGTTCAACAAAAGTAGTAGTTAACGACTGAAAACCAACCCCCTGACCTACTTAACATTTTTCAAAGTTTGGCGCCATTTTCAAAAATGCCACGAATAACTAGATCACAAGTTAAAATGAATTCAATCAGGCAAAATGTCAGGAAGACCAACAATATTTTATATTTGGCAAGTAAATGCAACTCCCCAAATGCAACCCCTTCACTCTCACCTGTCCCACAAAACTTGAATGTTAGCAATGATGGTGTCGGCAGGGCCCTCAAAAATGTCAACAGTCCTCCTACCTTTCATACTGTAATGGGGAGTTTTTCATCTTCCCCCACCGCCCGTGTACTCGTTCAGTGCCCGCTGGATGTGATTTCCAAAATACCAGTGGACGTTAAACCCTCCCCCCCCCCATAATCCCCTTTTTAACAAGCACTCCTGGAGAATCAAACAACCTGAATGCGTCAACTATTGCATCAGTGATCGCCACACCCACAGTAACCATGGAATCCACAAGTATACTAGATACATTAAAAACTTGTCCCCTAATAGGAAAAAACCCTATTCAAGTGGTTCTCACCAGCAATGCAATTGTATCCACAGAAGGGGTTGTGATTGAAACAACCCATAACCCCCAATTAGACCCAAAGGCAATATCTCCATTAAAAGGAGTCGCTGTTATAGTTCCTAACCAAACCTCCACACCTCGCCCTTCACCCCCAAAACCAATTGCTTGCTCCTTATTCACCCTCTTCCACAAATATTTCTTCCTTTTCAATTCAATCCCCAATCACATACCCACCTCCATGTATATCCCCATTACCACCTTCACCAACTTCCCCAATCCCTCACCAGATCCAATGGTCAAATCATCATGGTGCTGCGGTGGTGGACACCCCAAGTCTAATCACTGCAAAAACCTCCTGTGCCAGCGGGCAAAGCGCTAAGCAAAATGGGTCATATCAACACAATCGCTTACCAGCCCCACACTGGAAATCACCAAGAGAACCAAGAAAAACTCCCAAAAAGAGGTATTACACTCAGGTCAAACACCTGGACCATCCAAGGAAATCACGATAGAAAACTTATTGGAAACAGATGAATCTAGCATCAGCATGCTCATGCACGCTTTATCACCCCCTAGAAGACAAAGACTGACCAGAAACTCGCTGAAGACGAATTTTAAAAACCAGGAAAAACAACAGCAAGAAGTACCAAAGATCATCAAAGAAGAAGAAAAGTCAACATCCAATAAAGCAGAAACTACCAAACATAGTGTTGTTTATAAAAAGGTTGTGAAGCTTCACAAGAAATATATCAACTTGAGCAACACAGAGATCGCCCACGAACTGTTAACCCAAGGAGCTGATATCTCCAAGTCATACAGACTGCGGATAAACCGTGATCTTATGTTATCGGTAATTCTGCTAGAATTCTATACAACCCCCACCTCTACTTGTCTTTTTCGATGGCCACTCCATCCACCTCGAAGGCTACACTAACAAACCACGCTTTTGCAGCAACCGCAAAGCATGGGGCCACCAAGCCAGCAGGTGCAAATAAAAGCACAAATGTGACACTTGTGGTGGCGGTCATAGTAGCAAGTGCACTTTTCAGGGACAAAAATGCGCAAACTGCCTAGAGCCACATCACCCCAAATCGAATTCCTGTCCATACGCCCTAAGGGAAAAGGAAATAATCCGTCTTATGGAGGAAAAATGTTTAATCTATCTAAGAGCCAAATCGTTGACGCCACTACTGCGTACACAGCAGAGCAGGGGAACAGTCCCTTCCCCGCAATCTACTAACCCTAAAAATAACTCTCCTACTCCCCTTGAGCTGACAGAGAACCCAACGTTACCACCCATCAAAAGGATTAGTGAGCAAGCTGAGCACAAATCCACCCCAAAAAGCAATGCTAGTGATAACAGCGGTTCAATCTCAAATTCGCAGATAGACAAACATCATGTGTGTATATCACCAAACTTTGAACCATACAGAAGAAAGAATAACAAACCAACAAGCAATGCAAGTAACAATGGATAAAGCAATGTTGGTAACAAACCAATCCCGCCGGTAAGCAATGTAGGTAACAATGGAAAAAGCAGTACTGGTAACAAACCAATACCGCCAACTAACAACCATAGGAATTTAGAATCCTTTACTAACATCACTATCATACATTACATAAAATATCTATTGGCGCGTATTGCAACCCTCACCCAATCGGATCGCATGCCTTGCATACCTTTCTTTAAATTACTTACGGACTTGTTGGAAAAACACCTTGTTTCCTTTCATTAAATATACGGAATCAAAATACATTAATTAACTATTAATCAGATGGATAATACTAATAAAAACTGCCTAGTAATTTGGCAATGGAATAATCGGGGGCTGAATATGAATATGCCAGAACTCCTTATCAAACTAAATAACACAAAACAAAAACCAGATATTATTTATATTCAAGAAACCTTACTTAAACAAACCTCCAAATATTTACCAAAAGTTCCCGGATATTCAACGTGCAAATATGCCATGAGGGACATTGAAAATGGAGGAGGAGGAGTCTTACCATCTTTGTCAGCGACTTACTCCCAAATACAACCTTTAAACAACAATCAAACTCTCTCTCTCTCTCTGACGGAATTCTCCCAATAACTTTAGAATATCAGTCAACACTAGTCCACATTGGCCAGGTCAGTATAGAAATCTTCGATATCTATGACCATGGAAAAACCTACAATGTTTCACCCCTAAACTATGACCAGATAACCAGCTCTGCAAATGGGTACATAGTTTGTGGCGATTTCAAGGCACACAGCAAACGATGGGGATGAACCCGCCTAAACAAACGAGGTTATATGATCGAGGAATGGGTATTCAACAGTAACCTAGAAATACTTAATGACGGAACCAAAACTAGGATTAGCCCAGAGGATGGCTTCTTATCCGCATTAGACCTAACGATCAGCACTCCAAACTTAGCCACCTTAATTAACTGGGACGTGGATCGAGAAACTACATTAGGAAGATACCACTTACCTATATACATCACCGTCAATCTCACCCACCCAATAACTAGCTCCTCTAAAATTCCCAAATAGAGACTGGATAAAGCCGACTGGCACATGTTCAATTCTTTACTTACCAGTGTATCCGAAGAACATATACAGGAAGTTGACAATGACAAATTCAACCAAAACATCCTAGAAGTAATAAATGCAGCTGCCACAAAAAGTATCCCCAAAACAGGAAAAGGGAACAATTCCCTTACAAAACCGTCCATCCTATGGTAGAATGATGAGTGCATAGCATAATCAAAGAGAAGAAGAAGGCCCTGAACAAATTCCGACACACAGGCAAATCAACAGATTACTCAGAATACAAATCTAAGGAAAAACAAACTAAGCTAGTAATCCGCAAGGCAAAGGAAACAACATGGCATGAATACTGTTCTACCAATGACCTCAAAAAATGCAATTCCAAGTGAGTCTGGAACCAGATAAAATCCATGAAAGGCAAAGCTGCATACAGCATGCCCAATATCCAAGGAATGACAACTAATAAAGAAAAGGCAAACCATCTGGCAAACTATTTTGCAGGCATGAGCAGTAATAATAATCATTCAGCTCAGTTCCAAGCACATCGGAAAATGGTAGAACAAAAACACCCCATTTCTACACAGACCTGGATACCAAATACAGCCCGCTCAATGCTGATTTTTCTATTGATGAATGGAAAATAGCTATTAGGGGTAAAAAAAAAAAAAAATCAACCTCACCAGGAGAGGATAATCTAGGGTGCGAAATATACAAAAACATCCCTCCAAATATTGAAAGCAGCTTATTAAATCTAATAAATCAATCATGGAAAACAGGACAGATCCCTACTAAATGGAAACAAGCAATAGTCATCCCAATTCCAAAAGCCAGAAAGGACCCCACAGAAATATCATCATACAGACCAATCTCACTCACTGACACTATAAGCAAGGTGATGGAGACTCTGCTCAACAACAGATTGAAACATCATCTGGAAAGCAACAACCTGATCTCCCAAAACCAAAACGGCTTCCGTAACAAAAGATCCACCTTAGACCAACTAGTGAGGCTTGAATCTCGCATTTAATGCTAAACGAAAATGCGATCGGCATCTCATAGCGATTTTTCTTGACCTAGAGAAAGCCTTTGACCTAGTTTGGACTGACGGACTTATCGCCAGATTAAATCATTACGGGATAAATGGCCGTATGCATAAATGGATCCATAATTTCCTAAAAGGAAGACAGATTAAAACCAGAATAGGGGACCAGTATTCCGAAATTTATGAACTCGAGAACGGTACCCGGCAAGGATGTGTACTAAGCCCAACCCTTTTCAACATTATGATCAACGACCTAGAACATGCTGTCGACCTTAACAAAATCGACTTATCGCAGTTTGCTGACGACAGCGGCATATGGAAAGCCGGTAATCCAACCAGCCAACAACTCATCGTTGATCTACAAACCAATTTAACAAAAATTGGCAAATGGGCAGATAGATGGAGATTTAAACTATCAAAAGGGAAAACAACAGGAGTTTTATTATCTCCTAAACCTAGGTACATGATAACCACACACCCCACCCACATACATACAAGGCGAAATTATCAAATTTGAGAAAGTAGCAACATTTTTGGGCATGCACTTTGATCAACATCTTACTTGGAATATCACATTACAAAACTAGTCCGGAGCTGTAGCGATGGCCTTAATCTCCTTAAAAAATATTAAAGGTGTGAAATGGGGAGCTGATCAGGACACATTTTTGATGCTCTACAGGGCCTTAATTAGATCGAAACTGGACTATGGGTGCCAGATTTACGCATCAGCAAAACAAACCCTCCTTAAACAATTGGACATAATCCAAACCATGGCTTTAAGAATATGTACAGGCTCCCTACCAAACACATCCAAAGAAGAAATGCAACTCCTCACAGGTGAGACACCACTCGCATTGAGAAGAGAAGAGTTGATATTAAGATATGCAGTGAGAGTCTCAGTACATGATCCCTCACACCCTACAAGAGACATCATCAATAGCTGCAATGTCCCATTCAGTAAGAAGCTCGTTCCGAACCTACCATCGGCAAAGAAGATACATCAAGTAAGTAAAGAACTACATATAGAAGAGCTCCAAACGGAAACCACCAAGTATCCAGACTCTACCCCTTGGACATGCCAAAAACCCACCATTAATCTCCTAGCGAAAACCTTTGGCTCTAAACTAGAGCCCGCTAGAGATAAGATCCAAAGTGTTAACAAAAATCGACAACAAGTAGAAAGATTATATCAAAATTTACACCGATGGATCAAAAACATACAACCCAGACAAAACCGCTGCTGCCCTTACCGTACCGGAGATAAATGAAGAACATGGATCAAGACTACCTGATAACTGCTCTGGGCTATATTAGAAGCAATCAAATTGGCAGACAATCGTAAGTTCCCCAAAACGCAAATAATTAGAGATTCACTTGGCGTTTTATACTCCCTGGAAACCGGAAATACAACTGGAAGGGAAAATTTCTTAAAAAAACAAGATTGCTTCTAATAAATATGCTAAATCAAGACCAAATTATAGAATTCATGTGGGTGCCATTCCATATTAATATACCGGGAAATGACAAAGCTGACTTAGCAGCTAAGATGCAACTTAATAGCGCAAACTACACTCAAATTGACTACAGCATCCCAGAGTTATACATGATATCTTAAAAAAAACGTTGCAAAATGGCAAACAGAATAGGATTTATGTACCAAGGGTCGCAAACTGTATACCATACAAAAAAAAAAAAGAAAAAAAAAGTGCGCCGTACGATCAAACCCCCACCAACTCTTAATAAACATGACCAACAAATCATAAACGAATTAAAACTGGCAAAACATTGCTAGCAGGCAGTATGGGGAGATACATAAAATCCAATACAGAATGAAATTCTAATTGCCCCTATTGCCCCAGTAATGAGGATCTGCACCACGTGTTTAACACCTGCCACATATACCAAAAACAAAGGGAAAAACTATTCACTTCCCTTAAAGCAATTGGTTCGCCATGTTCCTATCCAGACCTATTATACCACAGTAACCCTAACCCGAACATAACCAACGAGTCAATTTTACTCTTCCTTAGGGAGATTGATAACATTGGGAAAATTTAATTCATACTCCAGCTCGTCACCGTAAATCATAACAAACAGTAGCAGAAACAGTTGCCTGACGTTATCCACACCAAATGATCGAACCAGGGGGTGCGAGATGGGGTGGGGGCATAGGTTTACGGCCCACTTAAGGGTATTACCAGCCTATGCGCGGGCTGGAGCCCTTGCCTCATCTCGGATCTCGTGGAACGATTTCGAGTTGAGAGGTGTGGTTCGTCGGGCAATGCAATGCGACTGCATGTATCCAGGTTCCTTGTTTACGAACTTACCTTTCTATACCTTACAATTCAACTGCCATATACTGCATTGGGATTGTGATTCGTCAAGCAATGCAATACGACTACAGGTATCCAAGTCGACAGCCATCTATCACAATTTTTCCAGAATAAAATTACTAACAACTCCTCCTTTGTCTCTTCTACATCTTGTGATACAGTGGATCATTAAAATACAAACAAATAAACTGGCCCATTAAACTTAGTCATTATAAGGTGGCACAAAACCCAGCCGTCAGGACCAGCTGCACAATGCGGCAACAATTTGACTAATTAATTAGCTAAATATAACGTAAGACCCCAAATTAGCTTTATAAGGTGGCTTAAAACCAAAAGCCATCAGGACCAGCCGCACAATGCGGCGCACTAAAAATCTTGAATTTACATAATAAGACATAGCAAAAGACCTCGAATTATCTTTATAAGGTGGCTCAACTCCAAAGTCATCAGGTCCAGCCACACAAGGTGGCGCCTAAATTAATTTAGGATACAGGACCGAAATCTAGATATATATAAAGTGGCAAAACACAGCCATCAGTCACCAACTAAATAGTAACTAATTAAAATAAATTTAAATTAAAATTTAGCATAGTTTAGCCCACTGTATCATTACCACCTCTATAAGCAGCACAAATAATATTGTCAAATTATAATTACGTCTAGACGCCAACATTTATTTTTTGGAAAATAGGGATTCAAAAAGAACCCGGATGTATAGCGCCTTCCTCACGACCACTTTTCCTGCCTTGCCTCGACCGGGCATTTTTTTTACCTAACCATGTGAGTGCGTGAGTTCCAATTCCCACTCACCACTTGTCTCATGGAACTCAATGTTCCGAATACGAACAAAATTTATCAGCACACTCTGTGTGCATTAAAGCGAGGGAAACGCGGCACCATTCCGTCCCCCTCGAAAAAATCAATCAGCTTCCAATGGAGGCATTAATCGGTCGCACATGCCTAAGTTGGCGAAAGCGACCTTAATCCAAATTAAGTAAGCAGTCTGGTTCACTCCAGAAAATGGCTCACTCTAGGCCATCGACCTCACCATATGCTCGCCTGAGATCTCACAGATCAGCGATTGGAGAGTGGATCAAACCAATACATTCGGCAGCGACCACTTCCCAATCATAATCACCCTACAAACTATACAGTACAACTAAACCCCGTCACTAAACAACCCAGATGGAGGTATGACTAAGCCGATTGGCAACTATTTAAAACTATACTAAATAATATCAATACCATACAAGTCGAAGGCAACAACATCAACACTTATTATAATAACATCATTACCACCATACAAAAGGCAGCAGAAAACAGCATACCTAAAACAAGCGGGAACCACACAAAACAAACTGTCCCATGGTGGAATGAAAAATGCAAAGTAGCCCTTAAGGAGAAAAGAGAGCACTACGTAAATTCAAACTTACAAGCAACTCCCTAGATTTCGCAGAATACAAGAATAGGGAGAAACAATTAAAGCAAATAATTAAGGAAGCAAAAGGAAAAACTTGGCAAGATTTCTGCTCTAAACTAAATATTAAAACAAGCTCAAAGCAAGTGTGGGACAAAATTAAGATCATAAGAGGAAAAACAGTTAATAACACCCCTAAAACTGCCGGGGCTAATACCAATCAAGAAAAGTGGATAAGCTGGCCAGTCACTTCGACGACATGAGCAGCAATAATAACCACACTGAAAAATTCAAACAACACAGGGAAAAAACTGAAAACCAATTCAAATACCTTTTCCAAGACCTAGGGCCTAAAACATCTATCTTAAAAAGTGACATCTCGCTACACGAATGGGAAACTGCACTAAGATCTAAAAAAGAAAATCTCCGAGAGAAGACTAAATTGGCTACATAATCTACAAAAACTTACCAGACAACATCACTAAAAAAATACTCAAACTACTAAACATGATTTGGTCTGTCGGGATAATACCCGACCAATGGAAACAAGCCATAGTAATCCCGATACTCAAACCAGGCAAAGACCCCAATAACATCAACTCCTACAGACCCATCTCCCTCACCAACAACCTCTGCAAAATTACGGAAACCATCATCAACAAGCGACTAAAATACCACATGGAAAGCAATCAACTCTACTCTGGAAACCAGTGCGGGTTCAGGAATAATAGATCCACTACGGATCAACTATTAAGACTAGAAGCAGCAATTAAACTGGCATTCAATAACAAAAGGAAATCCAATAAAAATCTAATCGCTGTCTTCCTCGACCTTGAAAAAGCATTCGACTTAGTCTGGACCAAAGGTCTGATAGCCAAACTCATCAATTACGGGCTAACTGGTAGAATATTCAATTGGATTGAGAACTTTCCAACAGGTAGAAAAAATTATCACTAGAGTAGGGGACACCTCTTGTGAAGCACACTCACTAGAAAATGGCACACCTCAGGGGAGTGTGCTCAGCCCCACTCTTTTTAACATCATGATTAATGACTTAGACAAGAACATTACCTCAACAAAAATAGACCTGTCACAATTTGCAGATGACAGCGAGCTTTGGAGATCAGGCAACCCCGCAAACCACCAAACAATTGATGAAATTCAACAAAGTTTAAACAAAATAGGGAGATGATCTGATGAATGGGGCTTCAAAATTTCCCACTAAAAAACCGTAGCGATAATATTCCACCCTAAAAGAAATCACAACCTAAAATACCTCACGTTATACATCCAAAATAATCCAATAAAATATGTCAAGGCAGTAAGATTCTGGGGTATGTACCTAGAAGAACACCTCAGTTGGGAGCAACACATCACCAGTCTTATAAATAGTTGCAAAAAGGATCTAAACCTAATAAGAAATCCAAAAGGAACAACATGGGAATCAATCCAAGAAACACTAATTACTCTATATAGAGCCCTCATTAGGTCAAAACTGGACTATGGATGTCAAGTATATAACTCAGCCAGCCAACAGCTACTCAAAAAACTAGACAGAATCCAAAGAAAAGCTCTAATAGTGTGCACAGGAACTCTCCCATCAACGTCACTAGACGAACTACAAGTCCTAACAGGAGAAACTCCACTTACACTACGACGTCAAGAGCTCTTACTAAGATATGCAACACGGGTAACCATTCACCCAACAACACACCCGACCAGATTAGCAATACCAAAATGTAAGATAGCCTTCAGCCGGAAACTTGTTCCAAATACGCCAGGTGGGAAGATCATACACGAACTCTGCAAACAACTTCCAATAACTGAATGTCAGGCTGAACAACTAGAATACCCTGACCAGGCCCCCTGGACTACTCCCAAACCGATAAGTAACACAAAATCAATCGAATACGGAAACAAACTTGACCAGGAACATAAACTGAAAATAGCTGTAAAAGTGGATATACTTGACACCTACTCCAGGGTTTCGTAAAAATTTACACTGACGGGTCAAAAACATCAGAGCCACCCAGGACAGCAGCAACCGCAGTAATACCAGAACGTAACATACAAATTGGAGCCAGGCTACCGGATTACTGCTCCATATACACTGCAGAATTCTTGGCTATTGTGGAAGCTCTGAAATGGGTTAAAATCAATAACATAAAAAAATCGGTAATAATAAGTGACTCGCTTAGTGTCATTACAACCATAAAAACTAACAACTCCAAATCCAGGGAAAACCTACTAAGAAAAGCATACGTGCTGCTAAAAGAACTTAATATCGGCAATTATTACGTAGAGTTCATGTGGATACCATCTCACATAGGTATCCTAGGAAACGAATCAGCTGATTTGACTGCCAAAGAAAGATTAAAAGACCCTATTCCACTCCCCTAAAATACATTGTCAAGGAAATAAATAGTGTTATTAGGACATATATCACTGAAAAATGGCAAAAACAGTGGAATCATAGCACAAAAGGACGGACACTCTACGCCGTCCTTAGCAAAATAGACAGAACCATCAAACCACCGAAGGTCAATACTTACCATCAAAAACTAATAAACAGAATAAACATTGGCAAAACCAAATTAGCAAATAGTTTCGGGAAATACATCGGACCTAAACCACACAACATTAACTGCTACTACTGTAAAACACCTGAAGACTTACATCATATTTTCAATATTTGCCATAAATACGAATAAGAAAGATCTATATTCCAACGGGCGCAAAATAATATTGGATCCCCATGTACATACTCGGAATTTTAAGGTAAAAAAAATCCAAACATCATAACCACCTACAAAAACATCATAAAATTCATCAATGAAGTTGGGCTCACAAAAAAATCTAAAAATCAAAAACCCTAAACAACATGGAAATAAACAATAGGAGCAGCAGAGAGGGTGAACCCTACAACTTTGTAGAGACCTTATTTTTGAAAATTAAGGGTTCCCTGAAAAAAAAACAACATTTTTGTCTTAATAATGAAAACTTCTTTAATTGACCAGATTTTTTCACAATCTGGTCACGTACGTATGTCATTCACCCTCTCTGCTGCTATAAATTAAACAGCCATATAGATATTATCAATAATGAGTATTGGAGAACCACACTCAGCTAAATTAGCTCGAGAGCGACTAGAGGCAATTAAAAAATATCTACCCGTTCGTGATTCTGTTAAGCAACAACTACAATCACGTCAGGAATCTCGATTTGAATTTGAGGAGGATACAAAACAGTTATTTAAACCTATCATTGAGACCACTAAAGGTATTCAACCTGTGTTAGAGAAAACAGCTGAGGCTACAACTGCAACACAGAAGGTTATTGGAGCATTACCAAACCAAATTAGGGAAGCTATAGAGTCTGCCGATAAAACACGTGCTGAAATTCAAGATGTTAAAAATATTGTCGAGGATCTCTCTAAACCAGAATTAAAAACTCGGTATTTTAATCAACGAGGCTATGAAGCAGTTATGACTGATCCTGTTGAAGTTGCTGCGACGGGATATCAGATTCGGAGTCAGCTTCTAAAGCCAGAATTTTATAACACTCCAGAAGACGAGTGGAATGCTAGGATATTTCGGGAGTACAAGAATATTTCACAAATTAGTAAAAAATATAAAGAAGATTATGATGATTTTGTTAGTGAAGTTAATGAAGTGAAAAAAACAATTTGGAATACCAGTTACATCATCAAAAAAGCAGAAATCTCGACGGCGGAGACAACCATCACCACCACAATTTGAATTATCACCAATATCATCACCATATCTCAAATTTCCATCACCAGAGCAACCAGTACCATGACTACAACCACTACTACAACAACACAAGATACTACAACAACAACAAGAGAGACAACGACAACGAGAACAACGAAAACAACGAGAACAAGAACAACGAAAACAACGAGAACAAGAACAACGAAAACAACGAGAACAAGAACAACAAGAAACAATAAAACAATTACGAGAACAACAAAAAACACCAAAAGAAGAATTTGCAATATTGCCACAATCACCACAGATTAAATTACCACGATCACAACAACTACAACTAGCCCAAACAACAGGTAGGGAGGAAGAAGAATTTCAAGACGTTCCCGGCGCAACTGGAAGTGGTTTAGGAAGTGGTCTTATTACTTGCCCCAATAACGTTCTTGCTGATGTCGATCGATTAGAAATTCTCATCGGAGGAAAAAGAGCTGGTAATAATTCCCCAGAAATCATTAATGAAGTAGCTGATATTTGTAAACGATTATTTAGTGGCGGCATCATGGATATTAATGTATATCGATCTCTTATTAATGAAATCAGTGACGATGTCACTTATGATTATTATAGTGACTAAGTATGTAATTAGTGATAAAAACAGTTAATAATAAAATGATCATACACAATACTCGTGGACCTACCATGGTCAGGGTAATAAACTCTCGATTACCTGTATACAAAACGACCTACGGAGATGGATTAGGTGATGTTATTCAGGTCTGTTTAGAAGGATAGCCCCAAAAGCAATACCGATTGCAAAGCAGCTAGGAATGAAAGCTATTGATGTTGTTCGTGAAAAAGGTATAGGCGCTGTTGGTAATCTCGCTAGCAAAGCATTCTCAGCAATTAAAGATAGACTATCACGATTAATACGCAGACCGGCCCGACCTGTGAAATTACCTAGCACTGAAGTGATGCCCGCAAGTGTAAGTAAAATAATAAATCAAGCCGCTAATCAAAAACTAGCGGAGTTAGCTGATATCCCGATGTCGGAAAAGGAAAAAAATATAACCGCTAGTCTGATAGTAGGAAGTGGTCTTCGAGTTAGACGAAGACGATAATAATAAAGATGTTTAAGCGCATATCTGACCCCGCGTTTGATATGGACGCACCAGTTCTCAAAGATGAGTCTGTGCGCGATTATCAGTATTATTCTTACGACGCACGAATTCCAAATCAGCGTGGACGAATCGAATTACAGGTTCAGGTTCAAGATACAAGTAGATATTTTCTACCTGCTGAGGCTTTTATTGAAGTAGAAGGTGAAATTTTAAATAACGTTGTTCCTGCAGCACCAGTAGCATACGCCGCTGATGTTAGGGTTGGTTTCGTTAATAATGGTATTATGGCGTTATTTGATAGCGCTACGTACATGATTGACGGAAAAAATATTGAATCAATCCAGAAAGACGTTGATGTTGCAACGACAATACTAGGCCTTGCAAGATACAGCGACGATTACTCAGCTGGTCCATCAATGATGTTTGTCAAGGATACTTCTGACCACCCTGACAGTAGAAATCAGGTTTTTCGACGACCAAATGATCGTGCTCCTGCTCCTGCTCCTGCTGATATTGAAGATCTACCTTTTCCAAATACAGAATTTAACTTAGGATTTACAGCGCGTCGATCAATGTTAAGAGGCGATAGGAGAAGATTTTCATGTGCAATTCCACTGACACATATCTTTGGATTCTGTAGAAATGTTAGAAAAGTCATTTTCGGAGCCAAACACACAGTTGTACTCGTACGAAAAGGCGATGATAATGATGCATTATGGAGACCTATTGGTGATCCTGGTATAGTAATACTAACAAAACTTTCCCTGTGGATGCCAGTGATGACTCCGTCAATATCCGAAGATGACCGGTTGCTATCTTTTATGAGTCAAGGCGGTAAATCAACTTTGTCATGGTTAACAATGACCACAGATGCTGTTCAGAGTGCAATTGATGGTTTATTTACATGGCAGATAGCTTCTCAGCAAGGTGTTTCTGCACCACGACACATATTTATTGCGTTTCAAAATATTGCACGAATAAACAATCAAAATTTTAGTCACATGATATTTGACAATCTTGGTGTTTCTGAGGTTTCATTAAGGATAAATGGACACCAAGAACCATCCGAGGATATATTACTGAATTTCGATCAAAATCATGTAGCACGCGCATATCATCGTCTTATGTCGTTCATGGGTCGTGATCAAAACATTGATACTGGTTTACAAATATCGCAGCTAGATTTTACATCGCTGTATCCGATTTATTACTTTTCACTAGAACATTTAGATTTAACCAGACAATCTGTTGTAGATATTCATCTTCGAGCTCGTGTAACAATAGGAGCTATTGCAAATTACAGAGCAATTGCAGTTATACTCAGCGATAAATCGATGTTACTCGAAGGTGTTGGTGGACGAATGAGAGTTATTGATGCTCCAGTAGAAAATATGTAATTAGATCGTTCATAATAATTATAATGTCATATCATCACGTTAATGTGAGTCTGACTCCTGGTCAGATTAAAAGGCTGCAATCAGCATCAAAAAATAATTGTGGAATAAAAATATCGCTAAAGCGAGAACAAATGACCGGTGCAAATAAACTATCGTTGACTGAGCGTCAGTTTAAAAACGTCAGCGTCAGTTTAAAAACTTCAACGACGCTAAAAAATCAAATAAAGGCGTCAAACTTAATCTTTCTGCGGGCGCCATCAAAGATATCGCTAAAACGGGTGGTATATTTCCACTTCTCGCAGCAATACCAGCATTAATAGCAGCTGCAGCACCAGCTGTTGCAAAAGCAGCTGCGCTAGGCGCTGTTGGAACAGCTGCTGGAATGGCGTTAAAGAAAGCAACCGGAAAAGGAATTAAAAAAAAGGGAAGAGGTCTAAGATTACCAGGGACTCCACACTGGTACGGAAAAGGCCTAAGATTACCAGGGACAGTTTACTAATAACACCCATGTCCAATTTTGATTTACTTAATGCTGCTAAGCAATTAAAAATAAAAAATTTCAGAGGTGTTTTTATGCGCGATCAATTACCTACCGTTGCAATGCAACATGAAACCGGTATCATTAATCTCGATAAAAATTCTGGCCCAGGCACGCACTGGGTAGGATATGCAATTGATCCACGTGGAATTATTTATTTCGATTCGTATGGATTAGCACCACCGAAAGAATTTCTTCATTATGTCAGTAATAATACTGCTCCAATCTGGTATTCAACGCTACCGACACAAAAAATAACTGATCCTCCAATATGCGGCCGTGAAACCCTCGCTATGCTTGATGCTGTATCAAAATCAACAGCACCGCCTCATAAAGTCGTGCACGCTTTCACTACGTTACGTCATAGTACTTAAACTGATATCAGTAAATATAATGGTAGATATTTACGGAAGATCCTCAGGTAGAGCTCAGAAGGTCGATTTATCTAAATATGCAACCATTGATCAGCTCAGAAATGAAATCGATGATTTATTAAATATAACGAGTGTGGATCAAAATGAAGTCGTCGTTTTTCAGGACAAACAAGGACGATTAAAAACGAGTAACATACAACTACTAGATGTTCTTGTACGAATTCCCAACGCGGTTGTTAATAATGTCGTTACTTTCACTGATCAGGGTAAAATACAGGATTCCGGTAAGTCGGTTAACGATTATGTTAAGAAAACTGGTGATGTATTTACCGGTGACGTTATTATGTCAGGAAGAAAAATTACGTATCTTGGAGATCCAATCGCAGATACAGACGCAGCAACAAAAAAATACGTCGATGATCAAGAATCCAAATACGTGTCAGTGCGCGGTGGTATAATGCGTGCATTTCTCGACATGAATAGTAATGGTATTAATAATCTCAGACACCAGAAACAGATTTCGACGCTGCAACGAAGAAATACGTCGACGATAAGGAAATTCCAATAACTACTTCATTAACGACTATCAATGATGGAATTGCTTCATTTAGAACTGATTATTTTAATCACGTACAAACATTTTTAAATTTTCGTAGAAATATAAACAGATCTATTAATGACTTTTTTGGAACTCCGCCAACTGTTATTATTAATCTCGCTGACATTAACATGAAAATCAACGATATTGTTAGTGGAATTCCTAATATCATCGAAAAAACTAATCTCGTTAAAATTCCTCACAAGCAGATCATTAACATGGTATACACAGTCGCATCAGGAAAAGCAACATGGACACTGCAGGATAATAACCTCAAACACACCGCAGAAGTCACTGGCATATACAGACTGTCTATATTTAGCATGGCAAAATTTACTATATTTACTACATTTCCATGGCGTTATTCAGACGATATTTTTTCTGGAGTTGTATCCGTCATAATAAATAAAGATACTGAAGAAACATTTCTGCTGGAAGCATCTGATAAAAATTTAACCAGAGCGTTATACTGGTGGTGTATTGAGTTTGTAGCTGAAACTCCCGAATTAGTTACTTAAATAAGTATAATGAATCAAGAATCATTTATCGACGTTCAACGTCACAGATACGCTGAAGTATGTGAGTGTCAAATTAAACTAAAAAATATCATCGACGATTACACGATAAAGGTAAAAAAATATCGTCGTCGTATGGTCGTTATTGATATAATGGTATACTCGGTTTCTGCTGTTATTGCTGGAACTGGATTATTATTATCGACGATAACGATGACAGCGCCTGCAGTTGTAACGATTATAGTTTCAACGGCAACAACATGTGCAGGTATTTTCAATATTATCGCTAAGAAAATATCTACGTGTACGAATAATAAACTAAACGAGTATATAATGAAATTACACACAGCAACAGCCGCATACACTAAATTATGCTCGTATATTTCAGCGTATCTCGGTGATGGTAAAATATCCGATGAGGAGTTCGTAACGATAATGAAAACCTATGATGAAGCGTTCATAGTGGAACGCGATGCGTTCTCTAGTGACGGAAAGATGGAGAATTAAATAATAACTATAATAATAATGTCAGAGTCGCTATTAATTCAGCAGATCGTGGCTAATACAACGCCGTCAAAAACTAATATGATATCATTAAGTTCAACCAATCCTGAATTTAGCGTTAATTTTCCTACTGCAATTCCAGCAAAGGAAATAGCATTAGCGCAATTACGAGTTTATTATAGTTGGCCTAATATTAGATCAAAACCGTTTGGTGGACAACAACCAAATAATTCACTGGTATTTGCGAATAAAAATAAACCGGATGGAACACCTGATTGGCAGGTTGTTGGAATTTCAACAGGCAGTTATCAAATAGAACAGATTAATGATGAATTCCAACGCAGAATTAAATCTATCACAGGGAAAGAATCTAAAATAGCGATTACTGTTCACGAACCAACACTATCTGCGGTTATTGAAATAAATTCCCCTGATTACCTCGTAGACATTTATCAGAGTTCGATCAGATCAGTGTTAGGATGGCCTGAAGTCGCACCTGTTTATAATGGAGTTTCAGAACCAACTAAAAATGAGTTTAAAACGAGTGAAGAAAAATTCATTAAAGATCCAGAATATCGAAAAAACCAACCATGGAGTAATACAAGATATGGATTTCCAAACGAAGATAGATATTACTTTACCGATTTTGACGGTAAAAGAATCCCCAGGTTGAATAAAGCATTATTTATTGTTAACACAGACATCAGGACGAAGATTAGTAACTATACGGTTGATGTAAGATTTATTAAACATTTTTTAGATACTCTTAAACACGAATACGATAAAACGTTTAATGATTTTAGAAATTTACTTATTTCATTATCTCAACATTATAATGAAAGTGTAAAGCAGCAAATAATCGAGTCAATAAAACATTTAAATGGTATCTTATTCGATTTATACATCGTTAATCGAAGTATTATAAACACTGCGACTAAATTCGATGGAAATCGTTACACAAATCCAGAATCTAAAAAAGTATTTCTTGATCATTATAAAATAACAGAAAAAGATTCACAAACATTTGTTATACCAGATTTAAATAACGCTGAAATGAAGAAATCATTAAATGATCTTATTGAAGAAAATTATCCGGGAATAATTGAATCGTGGAGAAAAATAGCCCCACCACCGGCTATACTAAAACACAATAACAACCCCTTTGGTGCCGGTAGACATATATCACCGGGCATTGTAAACATAACAACAACAATTGCAGTCAATCTGGTATGTGATGTTATTGAAGGTAGCTATCAGGTAGATCTTTCTAAATCTAGCCACCACAGTGGCACTGCGGAGCAAGGGTATATATTATTCAGTTTTAGCCCGATTGTCCCACCAGGCTGGTTAATTGTGGCAGAACCAATTAATCCCGTTTACCTGCGAGTTCATAATCCATTTCTGACAAGAATAAATTTCAAACTCACTGATCAGGCAGGAAACATTCTGGACACGAGAAACGAATCTCTTAATATAAACCTGTATGTACGCTCATAGAGCGTTTTTATCCGGATGTTTATTCTTTTGTTTACATAAAATCCGTAATCTAGAAAGTTGTGGCTGCATATTGATTATTCCATAACGTGCGTAAAGTTATTTTAAGACCGCTATATATATTATAACTAAATCAATATCCGTTGTTACGCATAGACTCAGTGTTGTACAGAATTATATATATTTCGGAAAACTAGAAATATAAAATCTCATTTTAGACAGAAAAATGTGGTTTTTGTTAAGAATATTGTAGTTTTTAGGAATAACGATATGACTGACACATTGGTAAACACATGCTAACTTTTTCAATATGTATTTATAACAAGGTCCGATAGCTCAGTTGATAGCGTGTATAGTGTATATTAGTCCGTCTGTCTGTTACCTTAACGAACTATAACTTTATGCGTGCAAAATTATTTTATGAATTCTGAAAAACTGAAGTACAATTCCACATTCTATTAGTAATACAAGTTCTGTGAGACAGCACAAATATTATATATATACTTAAATTTAACTATATCATTGATAAGAGAGCGATGGCCGAAATGGTAAGACGGTTTGACGTAGATCGAAGCTCTACAGACTCTCGCGTGTTCGAGTCTCCAAAAATGCTAAAGATATTATCTTGCATTTGCGACTGATGCTTATTTAATTGGGGCGGGAACCCGGAGAATTTCCTCGATATCCACAACAGACAAAATACACTCTCCTATCATACACCCTTGAGGGGTGTACGTTTTACACTCCCGGGGTTTTGTATGGGGGGAGAGTGTACAAAATCTGTTGGACGTAGACAAGATTCCCCCGTCATCATCATTTGTATATATTTCATGTTCATATATCATTAGGATAAGTTTATGTTTGTGCAGTTCAAAATCAAAATCATAAACCATTTGTATATATTCATAACCATACAATCATTAGGATAAGTTTATGTTTGTGCAGTTCAAAATCATAAACCATCTGTATATATTTCATAAAACCATATATCACAAACAAAACAGCTCCCTGACAAAACAAAAAAAAGAAAGTCATGGGAGCTAATATTTTTTTATATTAAATATATAAATATATATATATAATGAACCAAGAAAACATCAATGATATTATTTCTGCTATTAAAACACTAAAACATAACGGAATAAAAATATCTGATAATCTCGACCCTCAGAAAATCATGTGCGATTTTGAATTACTACAACAGAGAAAATTTGATAATAAATATACACTATCTTCAAACTACAGATTTATAAAATTAATTTATCAAGCTATGCTTGAATCACTAGCCATGGTAAACGACAATCAAATAAAGCTATTTGCACCTCTTGCACGTTCTATCGAAAATATTAAATCCGAACTGTCTCACGAGTACGAAAGAAAAAAGATTGTGGATAATCGTGTAATGCAATTAAGAAAGATTATGTTATCTGATTCTGTAAAAAATGATAATGACGCTGAGAGCGATGAAGATGAACCCATGACAGAGTCAGTGACTGTAATTATGGCTAAACAAAACCCTTGGGAAAATTAACATTCTGCTTAGTATAATGTATCCCAATCATTATGTTTCAGTAGGTATCAAGTACAATATTACCCGTTGTGTAAAGTTTTTCGTTGAGTTTGATAAATTCGTTGGGTCAAAACCCCAGGGGGGTTAACGGGAATTAACATTACGTTTTTGATTTATCGATCAAAAATCATTTTTTTCTGGTTTTTTTCAGTTCTTTTGTTTGTATTATATAGATTTCTACTAACGAATTACGACAAAAATATATAAAAAATCAATTTTTCATCGATAAATCAAAAACGTAATGTTAATTCCCGTTAACCCCCCTGGGGTTTTCACATTCAGAATTTATCAAACTCGGACTAATTTTCATTGATTTTTGGTCATTTTTGTCGTAAAAAACGCTATTTTCAAACAAAAAACGTTATTTTCATGATAAAATTAACGAAATAAAAAAACGACTAAATATTTATAAAAATTATTTTTATTTTGCAGTACTTGAGATCCAAATTCACTGAAATGTTTTTACAATAAAAAAGTATATACAATCAGGACAGCTGTAATTATGGCTAAACAAAATCCTTGGGAAAATTAACAGAGTCGAACTATTTGTTTTTGTAAGAATAGAGAGTTAGATATATTCAAATACTATCCGCTGATTATATATTTTCGAAAATGCAGATTTGTATATTTTATCTGCAACGCGTTTTATTGAAGGTGGATGTATGCTAAAATGTTTTGCAGCCGCATATATTGATGGGAAAGTTATTTCTTGGTATGTTTCTGTATTTACAGATTTAATAGCTCTTCTTGCAAACTTTTTACATTTTCCAGTATTTCCGCGTGCAGCATTCTGACTTTGTGTAATGGCCTGTAAATTAGATAACCGATTATTCTGGGGGTCTCCATCAATGTGGTCAACTACAAGTCCATCTTTAATGACCCCAAAATGACATTCAAATACGAATTTATGTGAGTAATAATTTTTCTTGCCATTAGCAGTAAATTTAAGATAACCAGTATTATTAAGACTACCGACTGGTTTTTTCAATCTG
>JAECUM010010181.1:0-2500 GCA_016617855.1 Megalonaias nervosa
GTTCGAATCTCCGTAGAGTACGAATTAAAATTCTCTAACCTGTATGATAATATTATTTGTATTAAATTATTAATTCTGCCTACTATTATCACGATTCTTCTATAGAATCCAGGGATAACACTTTCTGTTCTGTTTGGTATATATTTATTCTTTGTAATAAAAAATCCTATATACCTTGATTTCTTTCATAGGAATCTGGAACGACTGTGTATATATATGAGAATTAATTACTAGGTCGTCATGCGAGTGTGTCTGCTACACGAGTTCATATAACGCTGATTCAGTACCATCATTTTTTGGTGATGCGTGCTTAGTCGTAACGGGATATGGGCTGGTGTGTGCAGGCAAGGCGATGGGTGCCGTTTACTCGCGGACCTAGGGTTCGAATCTCCGTAGAGTACGAATTAAAATTCTCTAACCTGTATGATAATATTATTTGCATTAAAATATATATATATATATATATATATATATATATATATATATATATATATATATATATATAACGCTGATATTTAATTAATTGCTAATACATATAGAGTCAAATTTACGATTATCAGACTAATTTAATCCAGATATAAGTACTTCCATTCACTGTTCTACTTCTTTACCAAAATTACATCATCCAGACGACCGCTTATATGGACAAAATATACGTCGCCCACTAGGTCCAGATAATCGACGCTTTACTGTTGATAGTCCTTATTACACCGACCGCCATATTTGTATGGGTTCACCTATCTGGACGTCGATTATACCGTCGTGTAGTCTAACCTGTGTGTGTGTGTGTGTGTGTGCGTGTGTGTGTGTGTGTGTGATTTGGATTTTTAATGTAGCTTTAACAATTTTTCAGTCATATCGCTACGATATCTGCAGTATGGCAGTTTAAAGTGATGTCTAGCACTTGGGCATCATGTCGCAGACATGTAGCATGATGTCCCACCCAGTCACATTATCCTGACACCAGGCCGACCAGTCCTAAAGCTAACCTCTTAATGCTGAGTGTCAAGCGAGGCAGCTGTTATTACCATTTTTATAAGTCTTTGGTATGACTCGGCCGGGAATCGAACCCACGACCTCCCGCGTCCGAGGCGGACGCTCCAACCTGTCATGCACTATCATCAGCGATTCCCGACCACAAATATTAAGCTTTAAATACATGGACCTTCTTTTCTTCTTGTAGTATTCGTTTTCTGTCGGTTGTACATTTCTAATCTCATATCACTTCTTATTTTAGTGTTGAATTTTCAATACGTCTTGAATTAAACATTAGGCCAGATAAACATTTCTTTGGGATACGCTGGTCATCAGAATTCAGGAATATAATTTTAAAAAATAAAGACATTACTTTTCATGCTATACTGTACCGTGTAGGTACGGTCTCATTGTGCGAGTCCAATCAGCCATTGACGTAAGATACTCAACGTTCTGTTGTCTTTTAAAATTACACTGCAGGAAGGGACCTTGGAATAAGTATTTCAGTATTATAGTTGTTCTCTAAGAGGTAGACTATGTCAAAGTTTGCAGTAAATGTGGTACATATAATATGTATGCTAGTTGTCATGACTTTAGATGAGAGTGTGACTATCAGATGCTGATGTTATTGAATGATCTCAAATGCTTCACGCTCTGGCACTCAACTATCATCCTTCTGGAACTAAACTACATTATGGTGATCTTCGGTTAATTTTTGGTGAAGCTGATTTATAACAAAAGACAACCCCGATGTTGGAACCTCGACTTCATTGACATGTATATCCATCCGCCCATATTTGCCAGAAGGACCAGAATGAAGATCATAGTGAGAAGATTTTGAAACAACCAGGTGATGCATGCACAGCACATGTCGTAGGGCAAGCACTTTCAAATAAAATGAGACCTTGATTCTGGTCTACATTGTTATCTTTTTTATCGGTATAATTTCTTGGAGTATTGTATTAGTACAACTATTTGTATTGTGATACTTTTCGAAAGCATTATCTCATCATCGAAGAGATGTTATTCACAGAGACCCTACAGATTGTGAAGCTTAATGTGTACGCCACAACGACCATGAGCAGACTGTGTACACCGCTCTGGTGGTCAAAGAGGCTAGAGCGTCTCCTTCGGATGCGGGAGGTCGCGGGTTCGAACCCCGGACGAGTCAAACCAAAGATTTATAAAAATGGCACAAGCAGCTGCTTCGCTTGGCGCCCAACATTAAGAGGTTAGTGTTAAACCTGGTCGGTCTGATATCAGGATAATATGACTGGGTGGAACATGATGCTTCATGTCTGCTGCATAATGCCCCAGTGCTAGACGTACGTCGCTATAATTTGCCACACTGCAGACATCGTAGCGACATGACTGAAAAATTGTTAAAAGCTACGTTAAAAATCCAGATCCACCACGGACGCGCGCGCGCACACACACACACACACACACACACACACACACACACACAATATATATATATATATATATATATATATATATATATATATATATATATATATATATA
>JAECUM010010181.1:7500-30204 GCA_016617855.1 Megalonaias nervosa
TTGTAGAGTGTAAATGTTCGCTTAAAATTTGTGGGAATGTTTAATTTTGTTTTGTTTTTTATTTTTGCTTGCAAATATAATAATGTTATGAAGTACCACGTGGGCAGACAGCATTATACCGTAATGCAAAGATGCTAATGTTATGAAGTACCACGTGGGCAGACAGCATTATACCGTAATGCAAAGATAATAATGTTATGAAGTACCACGTGGGCAGACAGCATTATACTGTAATGTCCCACGAACCGCAACATTTAATGTGTTTCCGTGTTCCTCATTCTTCATGGAACTTCGGTGTATGCTAAAGAACAAAAGTAGGATTCAGTCTGCGTCGTAGTAAACTTATACACGAAGAGGAATGTTGTGGTTTTGAGAGTATGCATAAGAACCAACTCAGTTATTTCTTCGAGATAAAAAAATACGTCCCGGATGTATATTGGCGCAGTAATTTACTGAAGAAAATTATACATTTTGATCGTCGGTAATTCTTCTGTAAAAAAATTAAAACTCAGTCTATTCGGACCACCTTGGCTATTTTTAGGACTGGATTGACCATAGGATTGACCGAAAAGTTGTGAATGAAACAATAATTCGACGCATTGTGGTCACAATTATTTTTCATATATAATTTCTACATTTGTTTATTAGTACTGAATCTTTCACTGTGTCCAAATGCTTATCAAGCATGTTATTCTGAAATATCTTCAAAGCTAAACTCACGTTGAAGTTCTTGTCATAGGCTATCTGACATGTTTTTAAGAGGCTTGACAGTAATAAAGCATTGTGCAGTAGGTCACAGATTTCAATTCCGGATCAGTATGCCTCGTTACTCACTGGGTGCAGTCGCCGAAATACACACTGACAACAATACAATAACGCTGATATTAAAGAATAAAGAATTACCATTAAATCAAGATCAAGAATGTCAATATCTGTCTCTTGTATCATTACAAAATGAGAGAAGAATACATGCTCTAAAAATAGACTGAGATTACCTTTGTGGGTACTGAACCGGAAGTAGAAATTGTGACCAGAATCTGAACCGGAAGTAAAATTGTGACTAGAATCCATTCGCAACTTCTCGTCAATCCTTATTTTGAGCTGGCCCAAATGGCAGTTCTCAGCATACATTCGTGATATGATCTGTAGAATTCAGATGAATGATGTTTTGAGGAGCATAATAATTTTTGACTATTTTTATGCTTTTATTTTATGTTTAACAATTTAAAATTAGATGTTTCACTCTAATACTTGAGATACATATGTTAGCACTTTTAAAGTTTTGTAGTAGCAGCGACAGTAGTAGTAGTGTTTGTAAAAAATATGTAAGTGCGTACGTAGGTAAGTAGGTAGATAGGTAGGTAGGTACGTGTAAATGGATTATAGGTTTTAATAGAACACAATTCTGTTTATATGGTTCTAGTTTAAAGGTAAGTTAAAATGAAAAAAGAAGTAAGAATTGAAACCGCAACAAAAATTTAGGAAGACAAACGTAGACTTGAAACACGAAAAGATCACAGATAAACTGTATAAAGCTTTTTTTAAAGTGGTATATAAAACAAAAGATAAAGGTCAGACTATCAAGTTCTTGGTGTGTAGGGTCACCTTTTGTTTTTACAGGAACCGCATTCCCTTAGAGGGTCCTATATTTTCTCAGGTGTACTCAAGAGGTACTGAAAAGATTGTTGTTCTCATTGTTGCAGCTGTTACTTGAAAGCCTCTTTCTGGCACACAGCCTTCAACACACATTTTGATGTTTTCTAAGTAATAATTAATTTCTTTCCACGAAGCCTACTTATATTGCTAAAAGATTATAGTTTGAAGAAAACAGCACTTTATTAGTAGCGGCTTTATTTGAACAATAAAATCTTTGCCAGAGATTCTCTGAATGGAGGGATTGTAAAATTAATGTAGCTACTACGATGCTTCAGGATAGGCATGTTTTCTTCTTTCCAGTTTATGGAGCATTAATCGTATTAGAGGTTGTTTTACGGTACAGTAATTACTAGGGACATTTTGAGGTATTATGTTTTCTTTCATACAACATGCTTTGAAGAGGTGTCAATCTTATGAGATTAAATGCTGCTTTGGAAAACAGTGTTTCCATCTAACCTCGGTCGATTCTAGAGTCACATCACTTTACGAGTATACCACAGCTGTTACAACATAATCTTATCCAGTTGAATTTAGTGTGTGTGTGTGTGTGTGTGTGTTTGGATTTTTAAAGTAGCTTTAACAATTTTTCAGTCATATCGCTACGATGTCTGCAGTGTAACGGTTTATAGTGATGTCTAGCACTGGCGCATCATGCTGCAGACATGTAGCATCATGTCCCACCCTGTCACATTATCCTGACGCAAGACCGACCAGTCCTGACACTAACCTTTTAATGCTGAGCACCAAGCGAGGCAACTGTTTGTACCATTTTTATAAGTCTTTGGTATGACTCCTCCGGGGTTAGAACCCGCGACCTCCCGCATCCGAAGCGAATGCTCTAATCACTAGGTCATTGAATATGTTGTAACACTTATCGTTCATATTTTCCAGGAACCACGTATCTTTTGTTTCTCTGCCTTGCACGATACGTCATATTTTGTCATGAAGGTAGACTATGCTCAGTATGGACTAAAAAGCTTGTACTTCTGGTGTCATAAACGTTTATGGAGAAGTTATGAGTGATTTTCCTGATTGCGCGAGGGTGCGTAACAATTGTTTATAGAAAAGGGGATAAGGTTGAATAATTTCTAAATATTTTATCAAAGAATTGCTCTAGGGACGCCAGTAGATAGTTATGATATTTAAGTCTTGGTCTTGGAAAAACGGTAAAATCAACGTGCTAGTATGCCTTTCATTGTTCCAATCACCATGGACAAACCGACTTGTGTTAGTGGAGAATGAACCCTGTCAGAATGCATGATGGGATGCCAGGAAGTGATTAAACCACGCCTATCTAGCTGTCAAAGTATATAAATTATGTTGTGTACCGATTCCAAATTGCTTTTACTTTTTTATCTAAGTATTGCCATGACTGATGTAAATGTGGAAAGAGGTTAAACAGTCAAACGCTAGGTATTGGACCTGTAATTAGAACAATTACATCTTGTTTGTGACAGCCTTGTAAATACGTGGAAACAACCGATGTTAAAGTTGATTTTAAGGACGAAAGACTTACAGAGTTGTGCAGTCGAGACAGCTCTTTCAAGTTAAACTTAACTATTCCGGTCACCGCAGTTCAGCAACCACCAGATATACAGATCAGGTACACTATGCCTCAGTTATTACTTATTTAATCGTTTGTACCGAGTTGGTATTTGTAAATGTATTTAAGAACCACATGCTGATTGGGCCAATTTCGACCTGACTTTACTAAACAGGTTAATTTGGATTTGGTTCTGTTTTAGCAGACGAGATTTCTTTTAACGAGTATCGCACTTGTGCCAATTTTAAAGGAAGTAAGGTAAAGTAACTAAATTAACAATAATGCATTTTGAAAGTATCTAAACATAGTAGCTTGTAGGAGCTTACTTCTTGGACAACACTGTTGATCAATGGAATTAAAATCAGATGTGCCCTGTCCTATGACCCCTAAGCGGTCGTCTCAAAGACTCTGGCGCCCGGGGCAACCTTCCACCCACCCCCGCCGTTAGTACGCTAATCTGCATCTCAAAAAGAGACTGACCACTAAATCACATGCCACTGAATAGCAAAAAAAGACTGACCACAAAATCCTATACAACTGGATAGCAACAGGAGACTGACCACTAAATCACATGCCACTGGATAGCAGTTGGTGTTTTTTATGAGTTTATCAATAATCACTGTTATCTATGCTTTTAACGCTGGCCTGTCAGCCCATGGATATCGCATTGATGATTTTTTAAATGCACGTATTGTGATTATGATTTCTCTGCAATAACTATCAGCTATGTTTTCTGTAAACAAACGTCGGTGCAAATATTCGGCTACAATATCACCTTGCCTTCATTAATATGGCAAAATACTGAATAGTTGGTTAAAGTATAGTATCACAAATTACATCAGTTGTATGGTATTGTGATGGTGAAACGTCCAACTGTATTTAATTTCGTGGATTCCTTTTTTGTTTACGCAATGTCGAGTTCTTGAATGCAAAAAGAGTTTTGCTTATTAGGATTTGTATGCCAAATCTTCTTGGTAAGCCACCAGTCCAGTGCTACTTACTTATTCACCACTCTGTCTGTTCCTACATGTAACAAGACAACTGAAGAAAAGATTCCTTCCACCTACTGCTGGCATGCTTTATGGTGACCACTAAATACTTGGACCACTAAATAGTTGGCCAATGTTTCATATGTATCCATACACCATATATATCTGTTGTATCTTCTGTAAGAAGCTTCGAAGCAATAGACAACAGTTTAAATACAATCATTGGTACAGTATCCTAAGCAGTACCACATGATACTACAGTTTATGATGTTGATCTTATTTACAGCTTTTACCGTCCTTCAGCCCAACCCACTCCACTCAAATGAACATATTTTCCCCGACCACAGTAAAAATAAGTGTATTAAATGTATAGAAGATGTTCAATGGAGAGAGAGAGAGAGAGAGAGAGAGATTTGATTCATTATTTACCACGATATAATACACGCCTTTTATGTATATAGTTTGACATCTTATTAAAGAATTTTTTTTTTAAGAAAAGCATATTTGCTGTCAATTCCAGTATCAAGACCACGTCATTTCCAAGGTTAGCTCAGAAACTTATCTTCTCTTACGTTTTGTTGATGTCAGTAGCTGAAAGACTGCAAGTATTTGTGACTCGTGTGACCAAATGTTGATGCCAGTAACTGACAGACTGCACGTTTTTGACTCGTGTGACCAGATGTTGATTTTAGTAACTGACAGACTGCATGTATTTGTGACACGTGTGACCGAATGTTGATGTCCGTAGCTAACTGCAAGTATTTGTGACTCGTGTGACCAAATGTTGATGCCAGTAACTGACGGACTGCACGTTTGTGACTCGTGTGACCAGATGTTGATTTTAGTAACTGACAGACTGCAAGTATTTGTGACACGTGTGACCGAATATTGATATCAGTAACTAATTGCAAGTATTTGTGACTCGTGTGACCGGTGTATGTATGTCAGTAACTGACAGACTGCAAGTTTGTGACTCGTGTGACCAGATGTTGATGTAAATAACTGATTGCAAGTATTTGTGATTCATATGACCAGATGTTGATGTCAATAACTGACAGACTGCAAGTATTTGTGACTCGTGTAACCAGATATTGTTGCTAGTTTACATTCTTTTCAGGTTTATATATCATTAACACATATATAGGATTTCTTCATTGACTGATCGACTTCATTGACTTTTTTATACAAGTTTCATGTCTATCCCTTATCTGATAAAAGACATAGACACAAAAATAAAATAAACATCACGCCTTTTTCCACGTCTGTGTTATTATACAATTTTTGTGCCATGAAGTGGTAAAAAGGCGCGGGAAAATAACAACAAAAGTTCTACATATCAACCAAACAGAGTTCTTACTCAGGGAATAGTAGAGAGGATGCAAAGAAGGAGACACACACACACACAAAAGAGTACGTGTGCGAGCATACCCTAGTGAAAGTAAGTGATTTAACCTGTTAAAAAATTTGAAGACCACATAGCAGATGGGTTTTTCTCGTTACTAAATGTGTGTTATATATATATATATATATATATATATATATATATATATATATATATATATATATATATATAATGAGAAAGAGAGAGAGATCAACAAGGCGCTGTGGCAAGAGTACATGAGCGCTGGCGGATCAGAAACGTTTAACTGCTGGAGGCAAGATTTCGTAATGACTAAGACCTTGGCAGCGATAGTTTGGTCGGCATTCTTGAAATTTGCAATGTTTTAGCGTTAGATTGACAGGTTGACGTAGTCTGGTTCCCTGCTTAGTATGCTCCCCGCGTTGCACTCCGCTATACTAAGTCAGGTGAACGCCGACGCCATATTGTCACGTGATCAAAACAAATGGCCTCGTATGGAAAGATCTCGTTAATCTAACCGTGGCACATTTATTTCTTTAATATTCTGTTTGTTAGTGGCACAATGCGAACTTTACTAATACTTTCGATTTGAACTATAGCAGTCGTTATCTTGTGTTAAAGCTTAACCAGCACATCGGCGACGTAGGTATTTTTACAAATATTTTCTACGATTAGGCGAAGACGAGGTATAGCGATACACACAACAATATTTTGTTAATATTGCACGCTTCCCACAACGTCATCTCAAAAATTCCTTTTCCAATCGATTACATGATAAATTTTACGTCGAAATTGATATGAGGTTATGTACGGCAGCTTTAACTTTGCCACAGATTAAGACGAAAATATCTTCCCCATTTTACCAGAGGTGAGGGTAACGATTGTTTTGCAAATATTGCACATTTCACACTGCGTCATCTAAAATATTCTAATTGCAATGAATTCCTTGATCAATTTTACATAAATACGTATATATCGTTCTCCATGACAGCCCAAATTTTGTCAAATATTAGGATCGATATAACAACCCTCTTCACCTGACTTAGTATAGCGGAGTGCAACGCAGGGAGCATACTAAGCGGGGAACCAGACTATGGTTGACGATTCGTCAGTATTGCTTGCTGTGCAGTGAAATCTGAATACAGAAAACAGATTTTACTAGTATATCATCCATAATCAATACTTCATGTTTTTCAGGTCTCATTTCTTTTGTGCTATAACCTTGCAGTAAATACGACGTCTTTCTGCCACGCTCAAAGCTAGCTGCTGTTTGTGTTTGAACGCTTTAAATATTAACGTTTATGTTCTACTAAGTTAATACCAACGAATAACATCCTATTTTCTTGTCTATTGAAAGCATCCAATCACATGTATTATTATCTTCAATTAAAATATCAGTATATATTCGTATATGCAGTATACCCCTGGACTGATGGGTGTCATCTGTCAGTCAACAATCGATAAGAGGTAAAAAATGGAGCAATAACCAGTCCGTAGCAAGCTAGGTGTGTGGCGGGTTGAAAGTTTACCCGACAGAGTTGGACAGAGACAGATTTTTTTTTATATTTCACATACAAATTCAGGCTTCTATAACTTCACCATTTTCGTCCAACTTGCAAGACGTTTTGATAATGTTTATCTGTCTTGTTTCAGTTAGTGGAAATATTCTCAAAACGATAAACGCTGGTTTGAAATAAAACGACATACAATTTAAAAGGTAGATCATTCTCCGTTTCTAGATCTACTGATCACAGATCAGGCGAACTTTTGGGGTGGCCTGTTATCCGTCTTGTAGTACTAATATTGGTACCCCTACTCCTACCTCGTCGACGGGGTACTAACATGAGCCTGTGTGTGTCAATGGAGCAAGCCGGGTGTGATTCACACCCGGCGCTTTTTTTTTTTAGCCTAATATAAACAATTTTGAACATGTTCCTTGCATATGATGAAATAAATTGAGTAGTCCTTTTATTTAATACCGGAATTATTGCAAATCATTGTAGAAATAGTTGTAAAATCTCGTTTACCTTTCTTATCCGATATTTTCGTTTAGATCTTCTGCCATATTAGTTCAAATAATGACTACTTCCGTTCTCAACCGTGGTTGTTTGTGTGCCATATAGGGACATTGAGGCCTTATTTGGAAACGTAAACAGATGATAGTAAAACTATGGCGCGGTTTGAGTCGGAAATTCTACGCATTAAAAGTAAATATGGTTTATCGGTGACTTTGAAATTCCACCTAGAAGCCATTATTCGCCACTTGATTGATAAAAAGTATGTATTTGTCCTGCTACCCACTGGATTTGGAAAGTCATTGACTTCGCCTTTTCTCAACAAAAACTGGTTTCTGCAATTAATGCAAGTATCCATTCTCTGTCTTCGCGCGTTATGCCATTCAGCAATTAATAACATAGCGTAGAATATCCAAATATGGTTTGGCAAGCCTTATTTAGAAAAGGGGTCAAGGCGAGAGTCTTGCGTTATCTGTCATGGCGGACACGGTGAGGTTAGTTTAACCATGCCAGTTTATTTTATCGTGTTAGGGCTTAATAAATTCACAACGAGCCAAACTTCTTTCACTACATGATTATACTTATGTAGTAGATTTCTACACTATTTGTTTTTCTGACTTTAGTGATGATTATTTTTTGGCTCCATTACATGATATGGGATCAATTCGTAGCCTCAACCACAACAAATCAAGTTGAGGCTACGACATCGTAGCTATCCGTCTTCCATCTGTCCGTTAGCACAAGTTTGTTATCGCTTCTCAGCCTAAACTACTTGGAGGATTGCCATAAAACTTCACGCATACATTCATCTCAAGGTCGAGTTCGTCCTAAATTAAAATGGACATCCAATATGGCCACCACGGCGCCCACCTTGAAAACATTGCTATCGCTACTCTGCTCAAATGGATGATAATGTCAGCATGGGTTTTCCACTAAACAACTTTCTATGATGTCTAGTGAATTCTAACTGAAAAGGGTGTCAATCGGATACCCAGTATGGCCGCCACCCTAGCCATCTTGAAAATCTTATCGCTAGATGAGAAGTCCTGTCAGCATTGTTTTCACCGGGAGACTTCTTCTGATGCCTAGTTATTGCTAAATGAGAATGGTAATGATCTGACATCCATTATGACCATTATGGCAGCCGTCTTGAAAATCTTTATAAAATGGTAATGATCTGACATCCATTATGACCATTATGGCAGCCGTCTTGAAAATATTTAGAAAATGGTAATGATCTGACATCCATTATGACCATTATGGCAGCCGTATTGAAAATCTTTATAAAATGGTAATGATCTGACGACATCCATTATGACCGTTATGGCACAGCCGTCTTGAAAATCTTTATAATACTACTCCTAAATGGAAAGTCATATCGGCATGGGGGTTTCACCAGAAGACTAATTATGATATGTGGTTGGTCCTGAAAATGGTGCCGATCCGACATCTTGTCACTAATTCTTCTAAATGGATGGTCATATCAAGATGAGGTTTGCAGCAAAAAGTCTTGTAATGGCATCCAGTTTGCCCTAAATGACCACGATCTGATAGATTCACGGGACAATTGCCTAACTGCCGAGCCCGGACATTCACATATGTTGGCCAATTAGAAAACGTTTGATTTTGTTCTAGACTATCGTGTCTTGATGCTTACCAATCAATGCAAGGCATATCTGTTAAGAGTTTGGTTAGGAAAGGATTCTATTTTTTCGTGTCAGTTTAACTTTCAACAAACTTTTCTACGTAAAACCCAAGACATCTATAATTCGCATACTCTAGTGTCTGCGTATATAATGTTGTGCAGTTTATTGAGGCTTCAAATGGTTGGAACCCTAAACAATACTCTGAAAACATTAAAAAGTCACACACACACACACACACACACACACACACGTATATATATATATATATATATATATATATATATATATAAAACCGGGCAACCGTGAAAAGCGGCCCTTAGCAAGATCTGTAAATACGTGTGTTATATAACAGTTGTTGATATTATAATGGATTCCGAATGTATTGCTACTATTGAAATATATTTATATGTTCTGTTTATTTATATGTTTATTTATTCTGTTTATTTATCTCTTTTATTTATTCTGTTTATTTATCTGTTTGTTTATTCTGTTTATTTATCTTCTGATCTGGGCATCAGAATGTTCATGTTTTCAAATACAAATTATATTTGCAAACATTGGTTATCGGACATTACTTTGCATTGGGGGATACCCAGATATGCTGAGGAGTAAAAAGGTGCAAATTACTTTAAATCTTTTGTGTCTCTGTACGTGTGTGCATTTGTTGACTCCGTGTGTCTTCTAATTCAGCTTATAACAGTCGATATTGATAATTTGTATTAAAGAGTCTTTTTTTTTTTTTTTCTTTCTTGGTTTTAACAAGTAATTGGCTATACCATGCCGAGGAAATGGGAACTAAGTGCCTTTCCTAAGGACACACTAAGGAGGTCTAAACTGGTATCAATCATGTGTCACTTAGATTATGAATCTGATGCGCTACGAAAATGAGCTACTGCCACCTTAGTTAAAGTAGCTGCATCTTTGAAGTCTGATGATTTAATCATTGAAGCTTGCATTCTTTATAATAGATTAGCAGAAGCGTAGATTTTTTTGTTGCTGGTTATTGTGAAGAAGAGCTTACGTGATGTTGTTTCGCCCGTCGTTTGTTAGTGCAAGATTGTTATCGCCACTCCTATCACATTACTCGGAGGATTGCCATGTAACTTTACACATACATTCATCCAATGGTCGAGTTAGTCATATGAAAATGATGCTGTGCAGACATCCAGAATGGCCGCCACAGCGGCCATCCTGAAAATCTTGTTATCACAACTCTTCCTGTCACTAAATACTCTTTATGACGTAAAGTTGGTCCTAAATGAAAATTGTATAAATCTGACATCCAATATGGCCGCCTTGTGACTATCTTGAAAATCTTGTTATCATTACTCTGCCTGAATGGGCGGTCGTATCAGCATGAGGTTTTTGACAAAGAGATATCTTATGTCTATTTGGTCCTAAGTGAAAATAGTGCCATTCTAACGTCAAATTTCCCCGCCACAGCAGCCAACTTAGAAATCTTGTTATCACTCTTCCTTCTGGATGGAAAGTCATATTAACATGGGGTTTTCGCCGGAGACTTCTTATGATGTCTAGTTAGTCGTGTTACGACTCTATGGTCTTAAACTAAGTAACAGAAAAGAGTGAAAAGCAACAAGTTTTGTAAAATTCAACAAATGATTTATTTTCTTAGAATACACAATGAAAATTTAAAAAGAATTTACAGTATTGTTAATTAAATCCGAAATAATCCGAAAAGTCCACATGTATGAAGTTCCTGTTAAATTCCAGTAGCGTTCAAAATAAATTACGGTATGTGTTGATCTACCTGTTGTCTCGAACGTGCTAGTCTGTCAATATTCTGGAATTGGGGCGATATACTAACAGTCTTTTGATGTCCTCGATTCAATTCACTATAATTCCAAATTAATGTTGCAGTCTAAGAATATTATTGAGCACTTTCTGATTTCAGTGAATTAAATATTGAACACAACAATAAGATTGATTCTGCTTCAAATCTTAAGGCAAGAATGAGTCAATTTTCGAATGAACAACGTTGATATAGAAAGCTAAGACACAATAATAGAGCTAGGATTTAAGTCAGTCACCTCTCCAATACATTCAAAGAGTTGCCAACAAATTTAGGAATTTCCAAGTGGAAAACTGATGCCCCAGATTCAAATAAACATGTTTACGTCCATTAATAATGATCTGAATATTTAATATATAATCTTAGAGAAATATTAGACATATGTTGTTTACAAAATAAATTTCACTGGTCAGGTACACCATTAACTTGATTTTGGACATTGGTCAATTACAAAACGCAGATGTACATATCATACAAGCATTAAGAAAAGCCAATAAACAAAACATGTTAAATAGACATAATAATCGTAAATGAAAATGGTGCTGATTAATGCCTAATATGGCTACCACAAGTTGACAATTTTGTTGTCACTACTTCTTCTAAATAAATGTACAGATTAGCATTGGTTTTTTTAACACTAAAGTACATGCTATACTGTTTCGTTCAACCTAAATTAAAATGACGATGATCTTACGTCCAGTCTTGTTGTCGTTACACTTCATAAATGGAAAGTCATTTTGAAATGGAATTTTCAACAAAGAGTTCTTAGGGTATGCAGTTGGTCCCTAATGATAATGATTAAGTCTCAATATGGCCACCATAGTATCTCTGTTGAAATATTTTTATCTACTCCTCCCAAATGAAAGGCTATATCAACATGGGGCTTTCACCAATAGACGTTTTATGATACCAGATTGGTCCTAAATGAAGTTGGTGCCAATTGTACTTCCAATATAAGAGCCAAGACGACTTCTTAAAAATCGTCTTGTTACTACTCCAACTAAATGGATGATCGTTATGACATGGGATGTTCGCTAAAAGACTTTATGTCATTTCTACTTTGTCCTAAATAAAAATGGAGCCAAGCTGACATCCATTATATGCACCACAGCAGCTAATTTGAAAATATTGTTATTGTTATAGAATATCAGAGATGGTTTCAACACTCAGCAGTTCAACGGAAGAAATGGCCTTTTCTTGAATTTCTGGAAATTATTTCGTCCTGTAGAACTTAAGTCCCTTTTAAGGACTGTTTTAATTCTAAAACTCGTTGGTGTTACTTTGCTGGTTAAATTTTGACGGGTTAGCTGACATTGTTAGAATCAGTTTGCTTTACGGTATAAATTTTACCCGTCCATTTTGTAATATGGCGCATTGCTGAACACTGCTAATAGTCACATAACGAAGTGTTCATCCTGTGATAGTTACACTTGAGTACACGACCATAACGACCGAAATATTCATAATCAGTGAAGTTCCATCAGATCGGTATATAAGTATGTTCATTAGTGCTTGCAATATAATCTGAATAGTTGAGATCAGATCCTAAACCATCAACATACCAGCATAGTTTTGGGTCTGATTTGAGGAAAATGCTTAGCCCAAGAAATTGCATAGCTGTTGATTTACAAATCTGCGTTTTCCACTCACTCCGCATGTCCCCCACCCCTAATACAATCATGGCGATTGACATAATTCGTTATAATCAGCTATGCTCAAGCAAGTGGGGAATAACTCTCAACAGCTTTTCGAAAATAACTTTGGACCCAGTTTCCAACGGTGATGGGTTAGATTTTTTTTTTTTTAAGAAAAATAAATTCTCTCGTTTTCCTCACTGGTTATACTGGCTATTTAACAGAGACCTTGTATATCTTAGGTATTTATAAAACTTTTAATTCCCTTTATTTTGGTGTAAGACTTATTGATGTAGTGTGGGTTAGAGTATACAGCTTGGCCCTACTTAGATGTGCACAGACCAAAACTGCTAGCTCGCTTGGTCATTTTCACTTTCTAGACTTCCGGGGTAAATTGTAAACAAATTATTTTAAAAGAAAACGATAACTTTTTCTATTTTATATATTTGGTAATTCAATCATTGCACTTTCAGAAGCTGGTATTGTCTAATCTGGTCAAAATTCCTTTTCACTTTTTGATAATTACTAAATATTGTGTACTTTTGACTAATTCAGGCTGATTTACCGTGCACATGGGAGCAGTCGTTTTGGTTATCTTTGTGCTTAGATCATGTACGGTTTCCACAAGTATAGTATCCAAAGACAATTCCGCCACAGTACATGAAAGTAACATAGAGGTCTACCAATATTCTCTCCATCGTGCATGTTGCAAATGCAAACAACTTCACTTTACATTTGTCACTCTCTCAGAAGTTCATAATGTCTGTAGAGTGCCCCCAAATCAATTCTATTTTTGCACCATACTTTGTACTCAAGTAATCTTACGTATCACGCCTTATTCTAATTTTCGCGCGTGTTTTGAGTTGAGTAACGGAAAGTTGACTGAGTCAGATTGCATTTGCTGACCTTAATCTGCATTATACGCATTAAGGCATACACTTTTTAGAAACAGCAATATTTGAAACCTTTTTTAAAGAATATATTCAAGCATTTAACCGATGCACATTGCTTGAAATTGATCCAGATAGCAAGATCTATTGCCAACATGACTGAAGTTGTTAGAAGCGTCATTGTTACAGGCTCGAAAATCGAAGCCATGTTAATTTTAATATACAACCGGAGACGATTTAACCCAATTTACCGCACATTGGAGATAAAAAAATTTGTATTCACTTATGCAGATGTATAAATATCACAGTATTTTTAGTTTAAGGTAATTTTTTAAAATATTTTTAGTTTCGAAATGTGTGAAAATTCCTCATTGCTGAAGAGAAAACTGCTGAAAGCTGAATTTCTGAAATTTTGAATCCTTGCTATTTTTAGATGATATTTTTGTCTGCTTATGTCATAACTTTTGGGGAGATATCAACATTTAATAATGAGACCCCAGTGCATCCAAAAAATATACATTACTCATTTAAAATGCACTTTTTCAACATACCGTAAGCATAGCTAACAGAATAACGTGTGCAGTTTTTATGAAAACCGGATGAAAGAGTTCTAAGTTTCAAATAAAATATGTCAAGGTAAAACTTCATTACAAACAAAAAGTATACGATTAAACCTGTCTTTTTGTTGCTTTATTTTGTTGTTGTTGATTTTCCTACGAATATGGTTAAAGTGTTCTATAATTGCTGGCTATTTTGATACATATTGGAAACAGAAAGAAGCATTTTAAGGTCTACATGTGTACTCCATTTCTTTACTGGGCCCCAGGAAACTGAATCCCTCCTCTTGTTGACACAGATCAATAAATCAGAAGACCGCTGTATTTTTCCATTTCTATATGTGTGCTATGAATATGGGAGTTGGTATCTAATAGCTCAAAAAAAATAAAAACTGAATTAAATTTAGTTGAATAAATCTTGTCGACAAACAATGCACAATCAGCAAACATGTGTTGACGGGGATTTTAGGAAGACATTAGGAGTATTAGCATTTAAGAAAATCATAGCAATGTCAAGGTCCATTATTTCATATTGACCAATACTTTGACCATATTTAGCCCCCACCCCCGTGTTTGTGTGATGTTGTTTACGTCATGACGAAAGTTACTGACTTGGACAAATTTCAGCGTAAATCAAGGTATAACTATTCATATTAAAGTAAACTTGACTTGGAACCTCAGGCTCAGTATCGACGTTCTAAAAGCATATTCGTGTTTGATACGGCAAACTTGAGCCATAACGACATTAACGAAAGCTGTTACTTGTTTTTAATATGTGTCGAGGCTAATATCCCATGGACCTGTTATGTTTCATTTTATGGTTGAAAGACCTGGAAGGTTGATGTATATAATGAATAGTCAGTGCAATAGTACTGTTCTTACTCCATAATATACATCTCATTGATTTTGATTACCTCATGACAGGAGTTCATGTTCACTGACCTTCATATTAAATGTTCATGTTTACTGTCTTTTAAGATTTACGTGTAAATCTAAACATAAACAAAAACAGAACGTATGTTGTTAGCAAAGAAACTGGATAATTTTGCATACGAGTTCGCCTTTCAAAAAGTATCGAACTAGAGCTAGTGTAGCAACTCACGAGCAAGTAATCAATCAAGACTGATAATTAAGTTGTCAGTTTCGCCACTGGAAAGAATTGTTATTCCATATATGGACTTCTACTCTTGTCTGAGTATTAAAGAACACGCATTTATTTTAGAACAGAGCAGAACAGAACTTTATTGATATGACACATGCATGAATAATGGCGATAGAAACCTGTGTACACAGAAATCAGATGGGGTAGGCGGGTGGGAGAGAGAGAAAAGATAAACTAAGTTGGAATGCATTATACAAATATTTGCCTTGGTATGTTACAGTTAAATCTTCAATTTTAATTGAGTGTAGTAGTTTATAATGCTATGTTTCTGCCAATAATAGGGATCAATATAAGATTTTCTAAGTGAGAGGTAAAGAAGACAGATTAAGACAAAATGATATTCATCTTCGACCTCTTTATTTACACAAAGTTCGTATTTCCTTTCGTGCCGTTCATTTCCTACATGTTTACCAGTTTTGGTATTGGATGGATGTGATGAAAACCTTAATTTATATAAAGCCTTTCAGTGGCAGGCATTTACAATTATTCTAAGATAAGCAGTGGTTTCGAATGGATCTTTTATATCTTTACACATATATGAAGTTTTCGAAGCAAAAGCTGAACTTCAGTCAAAATGTAATATGTCTTTTAGCCTTTGGTTAAAAGCTATAAAAAGGAAGATATATGGACTGATATAGGACAATACCACACTTTTCCAAAGCCAGAAATCAATAGTATCTTTCTCACATTAGAAATCCAATTTTAAAATTATTTCTTTCGAAATCTGTAAGCAATAATTAGTATATTTTTGGAACGCAGTGTTTTGGGTGTTTAGCAATTTGAACCAATATTCAGTGATTCAGATATATCTATTTACATTAAGTGGATATGGACACAACTCTGCATATGAAAATATATTGTTGGTACTGAGTCTAAGATTTAGTAACCCCTTACAATATTTTCTATGTATCCATTTTATATTCTCTGCTTTCAAAAATCACCAAATTTCACATCAATAAGACAAAATTGGAGATGCAGAAGAATCAAATAAATAGTACATTGTATTCACTGGATATTGTATATTATTGGTATTACTTTTTAGTACGTTCGTTTCTTTGAGACCTTTGCCAACAATTGTATCTTTAGCATATCGAAGCAATGGTAAATAAAGTATTAAATAATTACAATTATCCACAATGATTTAGAAACACATCTCCGTACTTAAATACAACGTCCAGTCTTCTAAGTCTTTTCTTAAAAATCATAAATTTTGTTTTATCAGTATTTACAGATATATTCCATATTAGTATGTATGCATGTCACTTATCTAATTAGGACGCCTGTACACCATTTGCTGTCTCTGAAATATCAACATAAAATATAAAGATATAAAGACATTTCTTTTTAAAGGATACCCGCTTCTATATTTGACTGTAATGAAATTTCCAGATCCTTAACTAAAGAAGAAAACAGAAATGGAGAGAAGCTTTCTCCTTGAAGAAGCCCAATTAGAAACTCGAAATAGTCGGTTTGCTATTTTAAGTTATTTACAAATGACTGCATTGAGCTGTAAAAAAGATACTGTTATCGTTAACATTTTCCCAGTACTTTTTACCATAGACTTGCCCTTTCTACGTAGTCAAATAATTATTTTCTTTTTAAAAAACCAGTGAAGGCACAGAAAACGTTTTCTTTTCCTCTAGCAGCCTTTCGATTTAAAAATAGTTAATATAAAAACGCCGTCTACTGTACTGTTATCATTCTTAAAACGAAATTGTGCATCAATAATATCATATGAAATGGTGCAAGAGGAGAGTCTTTGATTTAATATGCTGGTGAAAACTTTTCCTATGCAACTGAGCAATATTATCTCTCTATAATTATTTGCATCGGATGGATCACCTTTTCAAAAAATAGGTATAAGAAGACCCTTGCTCCAGTTGGAAGGATAAATGCCACTATTAAATATCATATTAAAAACTTTCAGCAATTTGATAAAAGTTGAATGTCTTAATATTGTATCCATTCAAACATGTGTCAAGACCTGGTGCTTTATTATTTTTTTAAATATTTTACAGCAAAGTTCTTCAAGTGTTATTGGAGTATCCAACTCTGCAAATATCAGTTTGACGTAAATACTCAGTTCTACCTTCGTCTTGTCTATTTATTTTCTGCTGTAATTGACCAGTATTATTTTCTGGTATGGCTGTTGCGAGTTTCCGAAAATGTTCCTATAAACAACCGCAGTCATTTGAATAATTACTGAAAAGTCGGGACTTTTATTAAGATTCAAAAACTCACGTGAATTTCCTTTTCGTAAATCATGCACTTTTTGCCCTATGGATCTATTGTAGAGTAATTTACTGTTTGTATTATTTTTTTCCTCATAATGTAAATCATTTTATTTTCATCGGATTTGAATGAATTGTAATTAATGAAAGCACTTTCATATAGTATCCCTTTTTCTCTTCATTCACCGTTCAGCCAAGGCGCATTATCTTTAATACGAACATTAAATTTCACATCCTGAAAATGCCTTTTTTTTTTTTTTTTTCTTCTTCAAAATATCGATTTGCGGGGGGTTGGGGGTAATAAACAGCATCAATGCTTCAGCTTTTTGATTGATTGTGTTTTGGTCTTTTAGTTCAATAATAATACAATTAAAGCGTTCTTAAAATTCCCCACTCGTTGTATATCAACAAGAACGCAGTTTTAAAATCAGGATTTTATTTACGTTATAAAATTCATATGATTCTGATGATTAAATGCGGTTTCTTTGTACTCTTAAGTTTTTAATGAAGAAAATATTGTTCTCGTAAGTCAAAACATAATCAGTTGTACTTTCTCCATTTGTTATGAAACAGGTGTACTGACCCTTACCTGCATCGTCACGCAATCTTCAATTTACAATGCGTATGCCAGTGTTCTTTCGTTAGTGGAGTAGGTGATTTCCAAAAATGTTACTGTTTTGCTCATGATTAGCACGTGGCATTGGAAGGTCAGTAGCATTTACCTCGTCATGCGTTGCGAAGGCAGTCATTGCCAGTGTAATTCGCCATTAGACCTGTCCTACTGTTAAGATCACCCACTGCTATAACTTTTCCCTTATGCATATAATGATTGACTTCCATCTGCACTTTACCCAATAAATCAAAATTAAGATGATTATGTATCGGTAATTATTCAGGTCGAACATAAAGCAAATACAAACATCATCATAGAAACCAAAATAACCCTTTTTTAATCGTAACCAAGAAATGTAATCAAAATTACTTTATACAACTTGTATACCTTTTACCATAATTTGTTTTGCATATAATACAATACCTCCTCTGTCACGTTTTGCTTTCTCTTAATGAATTTCCTGGGGAGAGGATAAACTTCGTAACCATAAAAATCTGTGAGCATTGTGCTTATTCCGGGCTTTTAACAAGCATTTAACGAGATAAATTCAAAAATGATTTATTTATTTTGTCTCTTCCTTAAACACTTCAACATTCCACGTTGATATTTTAAAGGCGCAACACATCCGTTTTTCACTACGCTTGCCTATTCTGATTGCATGTCTCGAATGACCGGGAGTCTCTGATCATCCTCGCTAAGGCAATCATGGTGCTTGTTATCTACGTCGAGTCCTGTTTTGACTGCAATCTGATTAAAATCAGATGTCCACTGTTGTACATGAAGATCTGACAGCGACCTCTTAGGGGTCATGTTCTGGTAACCTATGTTATTACCATAATCGCTAATTTTATCAACTAATCAGATGAAGTCTTATATGTTAGCGTTTGGAGACTGAGCAGTGTGGATGAAGAGCATGAATGTGTACCGAACGATTTGATTCACTTTCAGATTTTTGAAAGCTGCATTTCCATTGGCTAATTCAAAGGTCAGAACATGGCCCTTAAGCGGTCGTCGTTAGATCTTCACGTAGGGCAGATCTGATTTGAATCAGATTGGTTTTGACTGTGGTTGTGCCCGTTTCATTGCCATCGTTCCCTTTGTTTTTCACTCTTTCCACTGGTTCGTACAACCGGTAGTATTGCCTGTTTTCCATCTATAAGTAGCTTATCCATCAGCAGAACCGTATGATAGTATTAATTTTTACTGAACAGAGTACGAATAAATGTATAATATATTAGCATGCAACGATATCAAGGATATTAACAAGGTGTGGCGTACCGGCAATGTGATTATAATTCCTTCTACCGTTGAACTGAATCTTGTAACGCCCTATCGCCATGCCTGTATTTTATTAACGTAACTTGAAACTGCATGCACTTCAGTAATCCAGCAGTCTTACTGGACGAAATTGTTGTTCAAGTTCTGCCCACTGACTATTTTAGATCTAAATTAACCGTAATATATATTGTTGTCTTGGGTTCAGAGGTCATACAGTCATTTGTTTGCTATCAAAAGTATGATGTATTGGACTCGACACCAGTGTTCATTTTTATAGTTTTAGTGCATCTCATTTGCACGTGTAGATAAATTAAAGATCTTGCTTGTGTACACGTTCCAAGTGAAATTTATGAAATGAGTCGAATAACTCAATCCTTGGTGAGCGAAAGATTTAAATGATATTCCGAGTTTCTTAAAACAAATATTTGCATTGACCACAAATGGAAGATTGTATTTATCACATGACACTAATACAGTGTAGTGAATACATTATAATGTCTCAATCATTACTCCTTCGTTCACATGACCTCATTAGTAACCTCACGAGGTATTATTATGCGTGTTACGTAAATGAAAATTATGATAATGTATACAGACCTAACTAACACAGTAGTCATGTGATAGATCCATTAATGTACCTTTGCAACGTCAGCAACACGAAATTCTTGAACACCAGATGTTACCAAGAAATGTTACAAAAATGTTCTTCCGGCCACCAAGGAGGGCGTTTACAGGTCTAGATTCAGATATATTTATTTGCAACTAGGTAAATTGTCTCTCACCCATTTTACAGAATGTTAAGACAAAGCAAGATTTGAATTATGAAAATATAACAATACAAGTCTACATATGTAAACTAAACTGGTATACATATGTAAAGTTCATCATGTATAAGTGGATAAGAAATTAATGTGAAGTTATATTTTGTGGCCTTCCAAAACATTGTGATAAAACATGGTTAAATTTCTCCGAATTTGTGGCCTTTCTGATTTAAGTGTCGGTTTTAGGCGGGTTTTATTTACGGCACGGTAACTCGTATCGTGCTTTGGTCAGTAGACTTAAGTGTTTCCTGATGTAAGCAAAATGGTTAATAATATCATGCTTGATGTAATATAAAATAAGGTTTGTCTTCATTCATTATTATTAGCATCTTCTAGACAATATATTGTAAAGACATTCAACGTTGGAATGTAATATATACACAATATATCCATTATTCAATAATTCCATCCTTCAGTTTGTTGTCTATTAACATTACAGTATCTAATTTAAGAACTTGGATGGTCATGGTGATGTTTAATTTATGATATAATATTAAATTATGCAATTATCTATATTTTCAACTCTCCCATGGTATGAACACTAGCCTATTATGTTAATTTACTACAAGCATTTCCTAATCTTTCTATTTTTTTATATTACTTGAAATTATGAAATTACAAAAAGTACATATCTGTAGATCTGAGTTTAAGTCAAAATTTATACTATTTACCAACAATTTTCCATTCCCGACAGTCATTTTCAACAGAGCATTCCCACACTCATTCTCACACATGGAAATAATTCTATCATTATCACCCATTTCATGAATTACACAAATACAACTAGATAGTTTGGGAATGTAGTCATAAAGTAATGTATAAAAAGGGTTTTTAATGCACAATTATATTTGTTTTTGGACTTGACATACCCAGCAAACACTGTTCTTGATATATGTCCGGATGTCGAAATTATCACTGTCCGTTACCCTGGGCAGATGAATTTTTTTTTACACGTGCAAGCAAATATCATGATATGGCTTACCTGTCGGGGAAAAAATGAAATATGATTCTTCCTATTTTAACTTCCTATCTCGTGCATTATGCACAACGATTTGCATGAAACATGTTATGATTTTATGTTGCGTGTTTTTACTTCAGGTGAAATAAATATTTTAATCATGAAATGTATTGTCATTTTCTTTATATGCACGTAAACTAAACGGTCGAACGGTTAAGCAAAAAATACATTTGTTTCTCCGTTGGCAAAGTAAACCATCGAAAATATTTCAGTGACTTGTGCACAGGCTAACGTGTTCTTGAAAGACGTATACCAGGAAGCCTCATGTAAAACCCATACGATATCTAGATTGGTAGTGTATTTATTTTGTTTATCGTTGTTGATAGAGCAGTATGAAAAGATAAAACTGCCTTTTTAGTTTTTCCTGCTTGAGCTTCATAAATTTCACATTTCTTCCAATCTAACTAAAGTTTGGTAGGAGGGAAATGATTTATTAAAAAGCTACCTGATATAAACCGTTCTTTGAAATAATCAAGATGTTAGGTTTAAGCAACGTTTAAATATTCAGTTTAGAATTCAGAGGTGCCACCCCTTAATTCAGTCAACAAAGTCGCATGTAATTCCGTTCTTTTTCAGGAGTGCTCCAAATGTAGTAATGTGCATTCGACAAATTCCGTTATTGACTAATCTAATAACAATAACATTTGCACGTGGCGCACACTTTGATTCAGGAGGGAATGAAGAAAGGCAAGCAATGGGGTCTGAGAAGGGAAAGCGTGCATTAGATAAAAATAAGACTTGGGTGAATATTGATAATCAGTTGGGGGGGGTGTGTGCTGGAATACTTTGAAGCGCGAACTTGGGATGAAGACAGTCTGGCATAGCGTGTTGTTGACTTCTTATGTTTACAACGGTGACATCATCAAATCTTATGTTCCAGCTTTCGACTGAAATCGGTGACCCAAGGATGTCGCCGATCAACATCGGATTAATTCCTACACGTTGGAAAAATGGCAGGTTTTTTCATTTCGAGGGAGAAATTACATGGCTCATAATGTGATGAAATGTCTTTATTATCTGGCTTTAATGGAACCCAACGATGTTTAGGACCAATATCCTTCAAGATTCAGTATTATTCAGATGATCTGCATGTAACGACGGCATTGAGGCTTTATTAAGGGCATATACCCAGTCGACTTTAAATTAGCCTGCACGTGGCGATTGCTCGAACAATTATGGAAATCCGTTGAAGCTGTTTTGATGTTAACAACTTAGTTTGTGGCTGGTAAATAACAGACTGATGATTGTAATAATTAATTCATTTAAAGATGCAAATATGTGCTTTTCAATTTATATGTCAGCTAGCATATAATGTCTGCATATAAAAGGTAAATTTCAGACAATGATAAGGAAAGATGGAAAATGATCTTGGTTTATTATTTTCTGCGAAACTTTTTCGTCATGTTTTTATTTCATTAATTAAGAAATGGTCTCCAGTTCAATGCAAGGCATGGTTAGTGTCAAACAAATTAAGAATGACA